>PVIA01006967.1:0-89630 GCA_004024845.1 Tonatia bakeri
GCAGAGGCTTCCATGTATTTCTTTCTCCATATGTGCATAGCTTCCCCATTATCAAAATCTCCCACCAGAGTGGTACATTTCTTACAACTGATAAACCTACATAGACACATCATAATTACCCAAAGTCCCTAGATCCCACTAGAGTTCGCTCTTAGTGTTGTACATTCTATGGGTTTGGACAAATGTATGATATATATCCCCCATTACAGTATCACACAGAGTAGTTCCATAAAAATCCTAAAAATCCTCTGTGTTCTGACTATTCATCCCTCCCTCCCTGCAAACCCCTGACAACCACTGATCTTTGCACTGTTCTACATAGTTTTGCCTTTTCCAGAATGTAATACAGTCAGAATCACACAGTATGTAGCCTTTTATGATTGGCTTCTTTTACTTAGTAATATGCATTTAAGTTTTCTCTATGTCTTTTTTTTCTTTTATTTAAGTTTACATATTTTTAGAAAGGGGGGAGGGAGAGAAAAAGAGAGGGAGAGAAACATCAATGTGCAAGAGATACACTGATAGGTTGCCTCTCATGTGCCCCCAACTGGGGACCTGGCCTACAACCCAGGCATGTCCCGTAACCAGGAATCAAACCAGTGACCTTTCATTTTGCAGGCTGGCGCTCAATCTACTGAGTCACACCAGCCAGGGCTCCATGTATTTTTATGGCTTGATGGCTCATTTCTTTGAGTGCCGAATAATATTCCATTGTCTGCATGTGTTACAGTTTATCTATTCACTTATTAGTTGCTTCCAAGTTTTGGCAATTATGAATAAATCTGCTATGAACATCCATGTGAAGGTTTTTGTGTGGATATAAATTTTCAGCTCCTGAGCCAGCAAAGATGGAGGTGTAGGTAGAAATACTTCGCTTCCTCACACAAGCAAAAAAAGGATAACAACCAATTAAAACAAAAACAAATCCAAATTGCCAGAAAATCCAATTGCATGGAAGTCTGACAACCAAGGATTTAAAGAAGAAACATTCATCCAGACTGGTAGGAGGGGAGGCGACAGGAAGCCAGCAGAGAAGACAAGAGGCAAGGCAGCAGCTGGTGGTCAGGATTTCCCACATTTGCATGCAAATAAGCTGAGAGGAACAACTGGGGAGCAAGACAAATCAGGCACCCCAGGGTTCCAGCATGGGGAAAATAAATCCTCAAAAAGTCTGGCTGTAAAAACCTGTGGGGATCATGGCAGAGGGAGAAACTCCCAGTCTCACAGCAGAGTCTGTTGGAATAGCCCATGGGATCCTAGAACATACACAAGCCTACCCACCTGGGAATCAGCACCTGAAAGGGCACAACCCACTAGTGGGAAGCAAGGGAAGTGATGGAAAGTGGGGTGAGAGCCCAGCATGTGGCATTGTTCCCTCTCTGATCCCTCCCCTATATACAGCATCCCAAGGCAGTGAAGTGGGTTGTCCTATCCTGATAAATACCTAAGGGTCCGTCCCTTACAGCATAACAGGTGTGCCAAGACAAAGAAATATGGCCCACATGAAAGAACATATCAAAACTCCAGAAAAAGAACCAATGAGGAGATAGACAACCTATAAGATACAGAATTCAGCACACTGGTAATCAGAATGCTCACAGAAATTATTGAGTATGGTCACTAAATGAAAGAAGAAATGAAGGCTACACAAAGTGAAATAAAAGAAAATATATAGGGAACCAATAGTAAAGGGAAGGAAACTGAGACTCAGATCAATGGTTTAGAGCAGAAGGAAGAAAGAGACATTCAACCAGAACAGCATGAAGAAATAAGACTTCAAAAAATTGAGGAGAGGCTGAGGAACCTCTGGGACAAATTTAAAAATTCCCACACTCGAATCATAGTGGTGCCAGAAGGAGAAGAGGAAGACCAAGAAATTGAAAAATTAGTTGAACATTAATGAAGAAAAACTTTCCCAATCTGGTGAAGAAACTAGAAATGCAAATCCAGGATGCTCAGAGAGTCTCAAAGAAGTTGGATCCAAGAAGAAACACACCAAGATGCATCATAATTACATTACCCAAGATCAAAGAGGAGAGAATCTTAAAAGCAGCAAGAGAAAAGGGGACAGTTACCTACAAAGAAGTTCCCATCAGACTGTCAGCTGATTTCTCAAAAGAAACCTTGCAGGCAATAAGGGGCTGGAAAGAAGTATTCAAAGTCATGAAAGGCAAGGACCTACAACCAAGATTATTCTATCCAGCAAAGCTTTCATTAAGAATGGAAGGGCAGATAAAGTGCTTCCCAGATAAAGTAAAGATAAAGGAGTTCATCATTACCAAACCCTTATTATATGAAATATTAAAGGGACTTATCTAAGAAAAAGAAGATAAAAAACTATGAACAGTAAAATGACAACAAACTCACAACTATCAACAACTGAAACTAAAAAACAAAAACTAAGCAAACGACTAGAACAGGAACAGAATCACAGAAATGGAGATCACATGGAGGGTTATCAGTGGGGAGTGGGAGGAGGGAGAAGAGGGAAAAGGTATAGGGAATAAGAAGCATGAATGGTAGGCACAAAATAGACAGGGGGGGATTAAGAATAATATAGAAAATGGAGAAGCCAAAGAACTTATATGTACAACCCATGGACATGAACTTAGGGTGGTGAATGCTGGAGAGTTGGGGGGTGGGTACAGGATGGAGGGGGATAAAGGGGAGACAAATTGGGACAATTATAATACCATAATCAATAAGATATATTTGACAAAATTTTCAACTCCTTTGGGTAAATACCAAGGAGCACAATAGCTAGATCTGGAACTTATGGTAAGAGTATGTTTAGTTTTGTAAAACAAACAAACAGAAACCTCTCACTTTTCAGATACAAAGCTGAGGTCCAGAGATGTCAAATACCTTGCCCAAAGTCACACAATAAATGCATGACAGCCATGTTTGCACAAATATTTCTTGAAGCTTGATGTGGAAATACATGTTGTTATGGGAAAAGAATGGGCATGGGAACCAGGGAGACCTGAACGTGGAAGCTCTGTGCCTGTTTCCTTACCTGCAGAAACTAAGGTATTTATACTTCCCTAGAAGTGTGATTGTGAAGATTCAATGAAATAACATACCTGAAAGTGCCTCAGGGTCTCAAAAAACTTATCTCATTTTTTTCTGTTCCTACTGGCTTCTTCTAGGGAGGCAGAGCCTCTGGAAGAGGCCAGGTGTATACCTGATTCAGGCCTGAAGGGTTCTCCACGTGGTAAGAAGTTTGATTGGGTAAAGAATGGTAAGTCTACTTTCTGTGCTGAAGAGTTGTTCCATGTTGCTACCCATGTTCTTTAAGACTGTTGTCTGTGTTTTATAGAGACCCCTGGATGTTTCCAGTCCTGTTTTCTAACATAGTGACATGCTCACTTTTGGCAGATTAATTGGTAGAGTTGTCAGCACAGCTGCCTTTTATTGCCAGTAAATGTGGGCCCCTGTGAGCTGTGGCCTTAATTATTTGTTATTTGTTTTCCAAGGGGGATAAGGTATGTCCTGCTTTAAGCTGGTATTCTCTTGCATCAGGACAAGAAAGGGAATTTATCATATGGCAGTGACTAGGAGTGCCTTAGAAAAAGCAAAAAATTAGAGGAGGCTACAGGTCCCTTATACTTGCCTTTTCTCTTGCTCTTCTTTATCCTCTCATCTCCTCTTTCTCATCAGCCACACCTGCCCATGCATGCGTCAGTGTGACAGGCACAGAATCTTGTGCCTCTAGTTTAAGTCTCAAGATGAAACTTCCACTAGTAAAACATTGTGATTTCCTTCTCCCCACTTAAATGTTTAAAGGCTTCTATGCCATAGTGCAATCCCTCAGTGATCTTCCTTTGTAATGTTTGAGACTTGGTCAATTTTTCATGGTACATTCATCAGTTCAGACACAACCTATATGACTGTGTATTTTCATAGCTCTTAAAAATAATGTGCTCTAGAAAAATGCAGAATCTTTATTACAGCATTTACAGAGTTAAATAATAATTGTCTTGTTCAGTGTAATCACTGTATAAACCATGTGTGGTTTTAAAAAACCTTCATTAAGTTGTTAGGTTTATCAGTGTTTTTCCTTACCCATCCTTACACATGAACTCAATGTCATATAAAGCAGGATCCTTCTGACTTTACTTTTTTACACTGTCAAAAAATATTCAGTTCATCCAATTATTAGTTCTTTCCCGGACTGAGGATCTAGGTAAATCAAAGGGAAATTTAATTCATGGGGAACACAAACCTCTGTTTTAGCCAATAGTTTCAGTATCTTCCTCACAAAACAGTTTACAGATCTGCTGTGAGGCAGACAGGTGGGCCTCACCTTGTCTCATTTCTACCTTCTTGTCAAGGGGCTAATGAACTGTAAAGCAGTCTCAGCTGAACAGCAGGAAGGATAAGGAACAAAAAGAACTTGGTAACAACATTTACATAATTGGACCTTGAAAAAAAAATCAAGCTTAAACGGTCATTTTTAAGGCTGTTAGTAGCTCTCAGCTTCTACAATGGCAAGACACAGTAAACTACATATTACACTATTTTATTATAGTCAAATACCACTTTATTTTAAATTGAAGTCTGTAAAATTGACCTAGATTGACGTCTTAATCAGAGTTATCTGTGTAATCTCTAACTAAATCTGCCTAATTGGATCATCAGCAAGAGCTCTTTTGGCCCTGAGTCTTAATTAGCGTGGCGCCATCATTACTGCGCATGCTCATGTGGCTTCCAAGCAGGAGCGGGCATTAACCACCCGACTCTTTATGAAGAGATTCGCTCCAAGCTTTTTGTACATTTGTGGGTCTCCCCAGATGTCAACCACACATCCAGGAAAGTCTGTAAACCCCAGTTTTAATACAATGAAGCCATTTCATTAACTACCCGCGGCCATGCATTTCTGAGAGTATGTCACAGACATGGACTAAAAAAGATCATGTTGGGGAAACAACTGAAGGTATTCTTGGCAGGGATGGGCTACCAATAAATTAATGTGACATTAAAGACAGTTTCTGCCACAAAATCTGATTCCCAGGGACACTTGAAGAGGAGTAGACACATCAGCAACTGCAGTAACTGATTGTTCTTATAAAAGTCTTGCCTACCATCGCTCCCTTTCTTTCAGGCCAAGGAACCCTGGGAGGGCATACACCTCCACTCCCCACACCAAGGTCAACTGTGTTCACATTTTCAGCTAGGAAGAAGTTCATCTTTGGAGTCCTCCTGCCTCCATCTTTGCATTGCTCCTTTTTTCTCCTCAACACCCTTTCCCTGCTCCAGGTTGGTGGCCCCCTTCCCAATTCTCCTTGGTCCCAAGTACCTCTTCCTCCAACAAACAATCCATCTCCTGGAGAGTGGGTAAACCAGATGTTAGAAGGAAAGCAACCTGACTGCATCATTCACAATTTAGTGTGAAGATGGAATAACTCACCACAACTCTCCCAAGGTCATAACAATTGAAAAGATGAGCTGATTTAATTGAATTTATCATTGATAGACTTTTAGCCAATGTAATTTTGGAAAGGAGTTATTTCAGGCAGAATTAGGAAAGAATGTTTGAAAGGCAAGATACATACATATATCTTTCTGTCACATACACAGCCATGCTATAGAATTGTATGCAACAATTAAAAAAAAAATGAGATAGTGCTATATATACTACAATGGAAACTCTCCAAGACACTGTAATAGCAAGCCCCTTCTGGGCTTCCTAAATCTGATCACAAGGTCACAAGAAGGGTCAACCCTGGTCTTCAGAATAATCTAATAAACTAATTCAGAATAGTCATTCCCTGCTCCCTGTTAGAACCAAGCTCACTCAGTGCCACCCACAGACTCAACCCTGAAGAATGGAGCTGGAAACTTGGCACAGAACTTCTGAAAAATTGCTAATCCCTGAGCCCAACCAATGGATGTGGAAATCTCATTCATGGTCAAAACCACTCACAGATCAGGCCACAAATGCAAATTCATTTTCCACCAGAGTATCCACAAACCTCATCTACAGATTTCTAATGAGTGGCTTTTCTTTTAAGTGCAAGGCCAAAGATAAGATCCTGATGGAATTTTTTCTTTAATGTTAAAAGCACAAATAAAAAGCAAAACATTGAGCAACAACACTGCCAAACTCCTAATTCACAAGATGTCATCTCAACCGGAAGTCATTTCCAGGATCCGTAAGTGCTTTGTCCAGCAGGGGGCTAGGCAGCAGGACTAACTAAGTTGCTCCTAACCACATCTGCATTTCCACAGGGAAGCCAGTCCTGCTGCCCAAATGTTGGTTTGTTAGAGAAGCAGAGATGGTTTACGACTCTCCTCTCCTCACATGAGCTATTTTTGAAAAAGGGGCAAGATGAGAAACTGCAATTGGACCTTCAAAGCAGAAACTACTCTAGAACCCGGATGGTTTTGAAGGTGTTTCATTAAGTATTTTAAGGCACTAAGAATCAAGAATCATATCCTTCTTTGGCTTTGTCCATGCATCCTTCACACATGTTCCTTGACGACTCTTCCCCTTGTTTCCCCCATTATTCCCTCCCCACTCCCCTCTGGTCACTGTCAGTTTGTTCTTTATTTCAATGACTCTGTAAAAAGTGGAAAATAAATCCTATTACAAGAACTAGTAATTTATTTTGGAAAAATGAAACAAACCTGCTTTATAACACACACACAAAAATACAGCTCATATACTTAAACATTCATATGTTAAAATTAAAGCCAAAAACAAATTAAAAGAAAAAAGGGCTCAAGAATCATTCAGCAAATGACTCTCTTCTGTGCTCAGAGACTAAAAAGACAACAGAGGTGATGACTCCTTTGGTGCACACGTTGTAGTCCCCAAAAGTTAAGAAGGCCCTGTTTTCCTAGTGCCTTGTCACTGTTTAACAGCAGGTCACACTGAGACACGCCTTGCCTGCCACCCTGGTGGGACACACATCCTCCCCACAGAAGCAAACTGGTTTTTGTCAGGAAGTAACCACAGGTGGCTGCGGGCAGCTGTGTGTGTCGACAAAGAACTGGTTCACTCTTTTTTTTCTTTTCTTGTATCCCTTTTTCCAACCTAAATTTCCAGTTTTATTGCAGAGTCATTTCTAAACAATGAGTTTTCCAAGCCAGTCTCAGGTTTGGCTGTCAGAGGGTCTTGTTCTCACTGACTTAACATGAACTCGAACAACTGGAGAGAAGAAGGCTTTTTGGTAAGTAGATACTTTCATCTTAAGAGACCCAGTGTCTGCAAACACTCAATGTTTTAAACTGGGGGAGACTTAGGGTATGATATATTCTTCTTATTTTAGGAGTGTGTGCAGGGGCCAAGTGGAAAGGGGGGGGAGTGTTAATGTGTATGCCCAGAGAAGAGAACAGGAAAGAACATTCTGAAACATTTTACTCTGATCGATTGGGGGATAGGTTCCTTTGAGGAACCTTTGGCAAGTAATTGCATGAAAAGTACAGTATCTCAGTTTTTTAGTGAATACACAACATGTAGTAAGTTGCCAGGCCTGACTACCATACCAAGATGTGGAATTTCTTCCCTGGCTATAAACTGGGTACACTGGTACTAAGTCGAGATCAGCTCTTTTGACTGCCTCTGCCTCAGGTTGTAAGTGTTCTTACTGACCTGGAGGAGAGTCCTGTCTTTAGGAACAATAGTTTACAGTGTAGTGTACTGTGCCAGTGGTGGCATCAACGTGGGGATTTTACCTCCAATCTTTGCATTTTCAGGGGGACCCAAGAGAAAAGTCTATACCCACAAATTCTCCACTGCACACCAAAGTTAATGAAATATGAATTAGCACATTAGATGTTCAATGAAAAAGTAAGCAAGAGGTAGCAATAGTTTATTTTTACTTAAGTAGAATACTCAGAAAAGCAATTATTACAACATACAGAGTTCAAGTTTATCCTTATTTTTACAGTGAGTAAGTACCTTTGGGAAGATTTGGTCATTGAATATTAATGGTAAGTTTATTTGAAGTTTCTACAATGTTTGTGAAATTAATTTTGCATGCCCACACACTCAGATATGGCAACACACTTTGTATGTTTGGTAACAGAAGGTTGAAAGGATAAATCCTTGGATTGTGTCTGGCCAATGTATGGTAGGGGCAATCCAGGGGGTCCAGGAACTAGAGAATGCTTGTCTTCCCACTGACATACCACCTTAGCATTCCTGCCTCAGGAATTAATTGTTTTTTCCTGAATTAACTGCAGGGAGCCCTCCACCCCTGCAGTGTCAAGAAATTTTTTCCAACAGGCACTAATGTAGCTTGGTGGTTGATGAGCCTAGTAATCATGACCTACAATTAACTATTCCTTTGGGCAAGTCAGGTGAGCCCGAAAGTGTAGAAAAATAACTGTACTAAAATAAAAAAACCTGGGATATAATCCTGGTTCTCCCACCCCATTTTCATGCCAACTTGATTAAGCCTTAGTTTTCTCATCTGTATGATAGAACAATCATACCAGTCCTGGTCAAGTATATTTAAAAAATTATACAAATATGAGATCTGACATTTATATTTGGTGAAAACTACACTCTCACTTAGATGCTATTTGGCAAATACCACAAACCTTCTGAGACCAAAACCAAACTAAATGAGATACACACATACACCAGCCTTTGGACCTAGGTTTGTGCTTTGAATAACAGCTTCAGCTGCTACTGTAAGGGCCCAAATCTCAAAAGATGCCCAGCCCACAGCCGTCCCTGTATAATGTGAGGGCTCTTTAACCAAGCTTTAACCTAGAGTTCACAGAAACACACATGCTGTCAGGTCAGGACACTCTACTTAGCAACCCAGTCCTAATTCCAGGTCAGTTTTAGCTGAGCCATGGGATTTCACTACTAGTCCAGGATGCCCAATTACTTTCCTCCCATTATTGAACATGTTTGGAAAAGTTTCTTTTCTTTGTTATATAACCCGAAGTTCAAACTCCTTTGTTCTTGAGGTCTCTGCCAATGAATAGAAGCTCAAGTTCACTGCCTGCTGTCCAATACTTTTAAGAGTCCCATTGTAAGAAATTATATTCATGGATGATTGCCTAAAAGATATGAAAAACTCCTATTCCTCTAGATACCCTAAATTGTATCTGCACATCAAGCCAAACAATCAAAAAGCAGCAGGCTTGGCTGAATTGCTCTGGCCCCATGTAGAGCTGCTTTTACTGAATTACACCTTGGCAGTATGCCACTGGCTTTCATTGAGGGACATTACAAGAAACAGTCCTATAAAAATTGCTAGTGTAGGGATATTGTTGATATCTCCACTGTTTCCCCACATCGAGCCTTTGATGAGAATCAATGGAGAAATTTCCCTTGGCTCTTAGTTCCAGCAGAAGCCTGCTCCTCCTGAGCAACTTGTTTTTTTCACATGGGTACAGTAAAGTTTACATTTCTTTTTTCACTTTGGCATCTAGGAAGCTCAGAGTCAAATTTTTGTCCCACTTCTTTTAAAATATCTTTATTTTTTTTTAGAGAGGGGAAAGGGAGGGAGAAAAAGAGGCAGAGAAACAATGTGTCAGAGAAACATCAATTTGCTGCCTTCTGGACGCACCTGGACCAGGGATTGAACCCGAAACTTAAGCATGTGCCCTGACCGGGAATCAAACCCACAACCTTTTGGTTTCCAGGATGATGCCCAACCAACTTAGTCACGTCGCCCAGGGCTTTGCCTCACTTCTAAGAACTGTACATAAGTTGTATGTGAACAACTAAACTGCTCATGGTCTTACATTATTTTTCATTCCTTGTATTTCCTATACTTTATTTTTTTCTGTATTTATTGTGTATTGTAAACTCCCTGAATCTTTTTTGGGAAAAAGTGTATATTTAAACTTATCTTCTCTGTATAAGGCTCTTCCAGATCCCAATCTTCCTTCTAGCCTTGTCTTTTGACAGTTTCTACCATGAATCTGTGATCCAATCACACTGACCCTTACGGCACCTTGACGCAGCCATGCAGTTTCATGCTGTTCTGAATTACCTTGTGCAGGACCCTCTGCATGGAGCATCCTTTACCTGTCTCTTAGCCAAGTGAAATCCTGGCAGAGCTATTAGTTCCTTTCTCTGTTTCTATGTTGCTTTTCATCCATATCACCAGTGTAGCACATGCATTCTAACAGACCATGTACACATCTGTGTCCTTTGCTAGATCAGAAACACCTTAAAGGCAATGCCAGTTGCATTTATCTTTGTATCTCTAGTGTCTAACAACAGCCGTAGATACATATACAATAATCAAGAAATGTCCGTAAAATTTTTTTCGGTCTCTGCAACATTATTTTATTATTTTAATATATTTTATTGATTATGCTATTACAGTTGTCCCATTTTTTCTCCCCTTTATTCCCTTCTGTCCTGCATTGCCCCCCGCCTTTAGTTCCTGTCAATGAATCATACATATAAGTGCTTTGGTTTCTGTATTTCCTATACTATTCTTAAACTCCCCCTGTCTATTTGGTACCTATTACTTATGCATCTTATTCCCTGTACCTTTTCCCCCATTCTCCCCGTCCCCTCCCAACTGATAATGCTCCATGTGATCTCTATTTCTGTGATTCTGTTCCTTTTCTAGTTGTTTGCTTAGTTTGTTTTTGTTTCTTTTTTTATTCATTTGTTGATAGTTGTGAGTTTGTTGTTATTTTACTGTTCAGTTTTTTATCTTCTATTTCTTAGATAAGTCCCTTTAACATTTCATAATAAGGGCTTGGTGATGATGAACTCCTTTAATTTGGCCTTATCTGAGAAGCATTTTATCTGCCCTTCCATTCTTAATGAAAGCTTTGCTGGATAGAATAATCTTGGATGTAGGTCCTTGCCTTTCATGACTTTGAATACTTCTTTTCAGTCCCTTCTTGCCTGCAAAATTTCTTTTGAGAAATCAGCTGACAGTCTGATGGGAACTTCTTTGTAGGTAACTGTTCCCTTTTCTCTGGCTGCTTTTAAGATTCTGTCCTTCTCTTTGATCTTGGATAATGTAATTATGATGTGTCTTGGTGTGTTTCTTCTTGGATCCAACTTCTTTGAGACTCTCTGAGCTTCCTGGATTTGCATTTCTCGTTTCTTCACCAGACTGAGACAGTTTTTCTTCATTATTGTTCAACTAATTTTTCAATTTCTTGGTCTTCCTCTTCTTCTGTTACCCCTGTGATTTGGATGACAGAACATTTAAATTTGTCTCAGAGGTTCCTCAGCCTCTCCTCATTTTTTTGAAGTCTTATTTCTTCATGCTGATCTGATTGAATGTTTCTTTCTTCCTTCTGCTCTAAACCATTGATTTGAGTCCTGGTTTCCTTCCCTTCACTGTTGGTTCCCTGTATATTTTGCTTTATTTCACTCTGCATAGCCTTCACCTTTTCCCCTATCTTGTGACCAAACTCAGTAATTTCTGTGAGCATCCTGATTACCAGGATGGAAACTCTGTTTGGAACTCTGCATCTGAGAGGTTGGCTATCTCTTCACCACTTAGTTCTATTTTGGGAGCTTTGATCTGTTCTTTCATTTGGGCCATATTTTTGTCTTGGCATTCCTGTTACATTGTAAGGGGCGGAGGCTTAGGTCTTTTCCAGGGCTCAGCAACCCAAGTTGCTGTGTTGTGGTGCTGTACATGGGGGAGGGGTCCGAAAGGGAACAATGCCACTTGCTTGGCTCTCAGACAGCTTTCAGTCACTTCTCCCACCATCCATAAGCAAATTTGGTCCCTCTGGTGAGGATTCTTGGGTGGATGGGTTTGTGTATGTTCTAGGACCCTGTGCGTCTCTCCAATGAACTCTCCTGTGAGGCTGGGAGTTTGTCCTGCTGTGGCCAACACCCACATATTTTTACAGCCAGAGGTTTTGAGGCTTTCTTCCCAGCACTGAACCCCGTATTAGGCTGTCTGTCTTGGTCCCCAGTTGTTCCTCCTGGTTTATCCTCATGCAAATTTGGGACCCCTGGTCCTCCAGCCACCCCCTTGCCACACATCTTTTTGCCCCAGCTGCCTGTCTCTGCCCCTCCAATCAGTCTGAATGAATTTTTCTTCTTTAAATACTTGGTTGTGGGACTTCTGTATAGTTCAATTTTCTGGCAGTTCTGGTTATTGTTTTTAAATTTGTTGTTGTCCTTCTTTTGGTTGTGTGAGGAGGCAAAGTGAATCTACCTATGCCTCCATCTTGACTGGACAAATGTTTGTAAAATTAATGAGTAAATGAATATTTGTATTCCAGCTCTAGTACAAGGGATCCTTGGGATGCTTACTACCAAGGTTGATAAGAAAATACATTTTAATATTTGCAAAGGCTTTCTATGCAAAATATTGCATAGAAATATGTCCAGTAGTTGCTGGAGGCACATGTACACATGATGGTGTCTTCCAGCATTTAGAATACTGGGCCACACCAGCCCTTCCTCAGAGCACACCCAAATCTTCAGACATCCTTCTGGAGACAGGGATACAAGGATGCTTTCCCTTCCATACAACATTTGCCTGCCCTATGGCATTTTGTACATGGTCAGTTCCAGCTGTTTGCCATTGATGAGGCTAATACCAGAAGAGCAATCAAATGAAGCCAGAAACACAAAAAGGTGCACCTGATTCAGTTTTGTTATTCCACAGGATAGAGGAAAGGGATCCAGAAAGTGGAGGGTGGGAGGCAATCTGGTGTCCTGGGCACATGGAGAGTGTAAACGTGCATATGGATGCTGAGGAATGTTAATACCAGAAACCAATTATTCAATCAATTCCACAAACACTGTGGTAGAAATGATGCTACCACAGCCTCCCCTGTTCTTCCACTGCCAGAACAGTATGTTTCTCATTTGGCCAAAAATCCAAAATATCCATTAGATCAGGGGTGTCAAACTCATTTTCACCAGGGGCCACATCAGCCTCGTGGTTGCCTTCAAAGGGCCGAATGTAATTTCAACTCCTTAACAGCTAAGGAGTACTTACATTTATCCAGTCCTAAAATTATCTCGGCCCTTCGAAGGTGACCTCGAGGCTGATGTGGCCCCCAGAGAAAATGAGTTTGATGCCCCTGCGATTAGATGATGAAACAGAACACAAAAGTAGCATCGCAGTGTTTACAGTGGAATTTCACACCAAAGCGTACTATAAGGACATTTTAGTGTTCAATAGGTAAGCAGTAACTTGCTACGCTGAAGGTTTTCTATTTTTTTCTCTTGCTTTGGTGTTTCCTGGAAACCTTACAGTAAAGCTAATGGGGCTATTGCTGTTTCAACAGGAAGATCATTGAATCCAACACCTCCATTTTACAAATGCACAAGCTGAGGCCCTGTGATACTCTGACTTGCCTAAGGCTATTCAATGAGTTGGCAGAAGAATGACTACTTGACTCCCAGCCCTCTGTTCTTCCCAGGAGACTAAGCCAGCTGCCTCTGCACAATCATCAAATCCAAACTAAGAACAAACAACCAAAAGCTCCGGGGAGAATAAGCTAGTCCACTTGTTTCCACATCAATGCCAACCTAATAGAATGACAACAAAAACACATTATTGAAGAGCTACCAGACTCAGTTAAAGGTCTGAGCCAGTGGTTAATGGGTACAAGGACTGAGGTAGCAAAGAGATGTTGTATTTTCAAGCTTGACATCTGGGATTGGTTCAGCAAACACTCTCAGAGAGCCTAGCATCTGTTGACCCAATTGCTAGAAAAAGGAGATGAGGTGGATGAAAGCCAAGGGTGGAAGAATGTAGCAGAAATCTAGGACTCAGACTTCCTGTTCTGCTGAAGAACGTGTTATGTATGTCACTTGTCAACTGGGGGATGGAGTGCAGCCACAAAAAGACACTCAGTGTTTCTAAGTTGAGTTGGGAGGGCACACAGTCCTACGAAGAGTTCTAAATTCAGTTGGGAGTGTCACAAGGAACACAAAAATGTTGGTACCTTATAGTTTCAGTGCTGGCACAACATCACTTTTTTAGGGGGCCAAGGGTATCCATAATCTCCAAGCACATACAGCACAAGAGGAAGGCTCGTAAGAGCATGTACCAACTTAACCACAGAAAGAGCACTAGACATATTTCAGTTTCTGATTGCCTTTTTTAAACAATAAAAACATGGATAATAATCCTTCCCAGAAAAATGTGAGGTTAAAAGTTTAATCTGAGTTCACAGCACACACATTCCAAGGGGGCACTGTACTTGGGGAAATTACTCACCTAGAGTTTATATAAGTTCTGAGGCGATTAGAGTCAGCCGACAAATTGGAGCCAGAACACGTTTACATTTAAGGCTTAAAAATGTAGATTCCTCTTACAGAAAGAAAGAAGGGGAGGGGGAATCACCCACCATCCAATGTTTCTTGTTAAGGGACCAGACCCCATTAAGTGTCAGTCCATCATCTAAGAGAGTGTGGAAGATGCCAGTACACAATCCCCCTGTCTGTCCCTCTTGAAAAGCACACGTCACATCTGCTTGCTATCAGCATTTATCTCGCAGCGTGCGTCTGACTCATTTGGAAAACTCAAAGCACATGTTTATTCCCGCTGAGGAACCAGCCATTACCATGCAATTTACAGGCCCTCTGCAGCCCAGAGCACGCCACGATGGAGAGGACTACCAAATGCCAAGGAGCTGGTCTGGGCCCTCGGCGCTGCTTGGCTTGATTACTTTGCTACCAACTTTGTAAAGGGAAATGGCACCCACTTCAGCCTCCAGCGAGCTCTCTCGTCACTTCCCAGCCTGAGTCACAACTAACGCTTCTCCTTCTTAGCCAGTCAGGGTGGGTGGGAACCCCAAAGCCAGTGTGTTTGGGAAGGAGTGACAACAGGTAATGAATGAGAAACACACAGCTTGTTAATTTCTGGAAACAAATGGCACTTGTGCAACAACTCAAGAAGTCTTGGTCTCTGGTCACAAAACAAAATCAATGTGCTCTTTCTTTTTTTAAATCCCTGCAGTCTCTGGGATGGATCTTGGTAATTGCAACACATTTTTCACATTGGGCTTCTATCACCTAATCTGATTTCAAGCAGTTTCTCCAACAACAATGAAGCTGAATGCACATGAACCTACTCTACCTGGTCCTACACAAAGCCACACTCCCAGATGAAAAGTAAAAATTTACTAGACTCAGCGTTTTGTCTGTTGGATCTTTTTTTTTTTTTTTTTCCTGGTTTTGGCTCTAGTCTGCCAAAATTTACAACAGGCCATGGCCATGGCAGGTCAACATGGGTGCCTTTGTGTGAGTTAGTAAGAGATGTTCCCTCCAGGAGGATCAGCCCTTCAGGGAGTCTTTCCACAGAGCAGAGCCTGCACACCTGCGTGCTGCAGCCCTGGCAAGAGCTCACAGGCCTTCCTTTCCAGAAATCCTGAAAAAAACGGATACTCTAAAGTTTGTTAACTTTAATGAGAAAGGTCACACTAGGATGATTAAATACAAGAAGCTAAATGTTCAAATCAAAACCTGCACACACCTGTGTCTGTGTTCTCTGAATGCTGAACCACACAGAGGGCTAGATGGAGAGGCTGGCATGGGTTAGTTATACTCAACAGGCCTCTATCTGGCCGGATGACCTTGTAATACTCAGATTGCTCTGTAACCAGCTCCTAGATAAAATGTGTTCCTTTGGTGAAGTTCTGCCCACTTTTCTTGGGTACTCCAAGTTCTGCATATCTCTGAAAAGACAAGGAGACTTCCTGTCCTCCTCCTGGTTTGTACAATATGTCCTCTAAGTTCTCCACGTCATTGGCCTCTGTCACCCCTTAAACTGTGTGTCGACTGGCCTGTCCTTGGAGGTCTCCCTACCTCTGAATGTGCCACGAACCTATGACCATCAAACTTTGTCCATCAACCTTAGTAGATGCCATTTCCTAGAGCAGTGAGTCACAAGCACTTGAACATTTATCCCCCCACCATTTCTTTATTTTATTTATTCTTTGTTAACATATACATTACCTACACAGGATACTATCATTACTTAGTAGTTCAAGACATAAAATATAGGGTGAGATTTATCATAACAAGTTTACATGCAAATTTTCATTCCAATTCCCCAGTGACATTTTAATAATTTTGAAGGGTTTTGGGGGGCCAACTGTTTAGCAAATAAAATTAGATTGTCACTGTTTCTACCTTGTAACATTGTAACCTTGTAATGTGGTCATGAAGCATTTTGTGTAGAAGTTGTAAAAGTGCTACCTCTTCCATTTTTTTTTTGGTTTGGTTTTCTTGTGGGCTGTATTATTAGGGTGCTATCTTTAATCCATGGTTCCTGTATAGGAGTCTTTTTAAGCCACATGTCCATTTTGTGAAGGTTAAAACTAGACAACACAACTAGTAAATCCACTTAACCAGTATAAGAAACCAGCCACAGAATACTCTCTGTGTTTGAATTTGAGAACCTGAAACAAAAGACTGAAGACCAACCTATTCATTCACTTAGGGTTAATACCAGATTCCCCAGCCGGGAAAAAATACAGAGGGTTTCAGGGCTGCCAGCAAAAATGATGGTTTCCCAGCAGACTCCACATCCACACCATTTCTGGTTTATAGCACTTTCTAACAAGATAAGTTCAGTTCTAGATACTAAATATGTCCAAATGTCTCAAGGGCCTCCAAAGGGAAGCAGGTAAGGTATATGACCTAACTTTTTAGGGAAAAAGAAAAACCAGAGCCTGTCCTCACACTTCTTTCCTCCACGGGCATGCCAGGAAAGCATGGGAAAGGGATATGTCATCCCTGCCAGTAGCCCACACTGCCACTTATTCAGCAATATCTACAGTCTTAATACCTTCAGTAGATTGATTTTGTCCCACCATTCTGTGTTTGAAAAAAACAAAGCTGCTACATACATTTTCAATCTCAAGGGCCACAATTGCTAGTTTTATGGGAATGTTGCTACTTTACCCAAGGCAAGCAACCACTGTCAAGATGAAAGGAATGAGCAGCACATTCCCCTTTCCACCCACTTCTATGGTAAAAACACAACATCAGCTGATTTCTCCAATGTTGCCAGTGAGGACTTTTCTTGATGCTTAAAAACAACCAGCCCTTATGACCCAGGTCTCTCTGTGTGTGAGCCTCTCTTTGAGGGCAGAAGCGGCTCTGCACATTCAGTTGCCCTGAGATTGGGAAGGGGGTCTGAAGAAAAGGTGGGTAGCTGACTGGGGGATAGCCCATTGCAGGAAAATACCACAGATGGGAAAAAAAGATTCAAACTGTAGAAGAGTTAGAGGAGCTACTTCACCAGGAATTAGCAGTAAGTTAGTGTATACACTGAACTATCTGACTCAGTGGCATCCATAATGAAGTTCAAAGTCAATAATTATATATGAACATGTAGAAAACTGACATTGAAGCCAGCCAAAGGTATGGATTGAGGCATACGAACTCTCCAGGCTTTCCTGGGGAGGAATATGTGAGCCAACAGCTTTGGCTTCAAGTGCTGCCTCTTTTTGCACTATTTGGAGGTGTTTATATAGTGATTCTAAGTGTCCGTGGACTTAAATAATACAAGAAGAACAGAAAGAATTAGAAGTCAGTCTATGTGTAGTATCCAGACCTAAATCCTAACCTAAACACATCCAAATTCCTCTGATCTTGTTACCAATTTAAGACAACAGAATGGGTCCAAATTATGCCAAGCATTTCAACATTTCAGGGCCACCCTGGCCCATCAGGCTACTTTATCAGCTCAAGGCACTGTTTACAAAAAGCAAAACCAACCAAACAAACCAACAAAAAAACAACACAAAAAATCCCCAAACCTGAAATGCCATCCCAGAAAATGCACAATGAAGTCTGAGGCTGAAAACATTTTCTACCCTGAAGCTGCTGGTCTCAGGCCGAGCAGCTATTTCATGGACTGAACTTCAAATGACTGGGGACCACCCGCATTAAAGACCTGGCGTGCGGGGCAGGGAAGTGGCCAGGACAGTGGCTCACTCAAAAGAGCACTTCTCACTCCCCCGTGGGCAGCTCTGTGTCCCTGCATGGGCTGTTTCTGTGAGCTGCAGTCCCTTCTTACCCAACCACCCCAAGGGCAGGCTATGCTCCGTCATCCCATGTCATCTCTCACTAATTTACTCATCCGTTTAGCAAATATTTGTTGAACTCCTCCTGAGAGTCAGGCCCTGGGGATACACACGTGAATTGAACACACATGGCCTTTACCTTCATTTGAAGCTTTCTTTAAGTCTCTCGCCAGGTTGTTTGTTTGAGTTTTAATTCTGGTTAAAATGCAAATGCTGTGGAGCAGACCCGAACTTCGGGCTGTTAGCAGTTGTGAGTTAAGTAGAGATTTTTAACTTCAGGCTGATGCTGAGTGCTTGCAAGGATCTGGTCCCCACTCCAGACCACAGTCGATGTGTGGTGAGGAGCATGGTGGAGCACTTGGGAAATCAATTTCCATCTGTTTCCCAGTTTGCTTGGGACCAGCCCAACCTATAACAGACCCCATCCTTGGCTCAAACCTTAGACGGCCCTTGTTAAAGGGTGACTGTAGAGGTAACTGGAGAGGCTCTATTTATTCTCTGTCTATGGAAATTCCCAAGGCACAGCTTTAGCAAGGACTTCCAGCTTTCTCTTAGTATAAACAGCTCACACTTTTCCTCTCCATCTATGTCCCCAGTGCAGGTCTTTTGGTAGTGCTAATGATAAATGGAACTGCAAAAAGACAGTGGCCAGTGGATATCTAGCTGATGGAAAAGGCCCAGAGAAATTCTAATCTGGAAAATCTCTCAGTACTACATAAAAAAGCACTGCTGTCCTCTAAAAGTGGAGCAAATTTTAGTCTAAATTATGCCAATTGTGTGTTCAACACTTTACAGGGTAAATAGATCCTTTTTGTCTGTCATAAGTTCATGCACTTGGAATGACCAGTAATGTATACTTAAACATGTAATAAAACTTAAGGGAAAAGAGGGTCCAGGGAGTGCAGGGGAAGTGAGCTATTACTTCTCCGGCATGGAAAGGCCATTGTATTTCATGTATGATTTGACCATGCTTCAGGAAAGCAATTTTGGCTTTAAATGACACATTTCCTTTCTTCTTTATTGGGCTTCCTGAAGGGTTATTTCACCCCAGGTACTTTCGAACACTGAGTAGTATTTCAGCTGTATCGTGCAAACCCAGAGATCTTGCAGAGGTCTCTCTAATACTTGGTATGTCACTAATTGTCAACAACTGGCAGGCTGTGGTTCTGGAGTCTTGAGACGCATACTTGAATCTGTGATGGGTGTTTATAAATGTCGGTATGTGTCTTCAATCATGGCAGAAATGCCTGAGCACATGGCTGCCGGTTGTGCAATGTGAGACATGACTGACTAAGATGGGCACTTGTGCTATTATTTATTATTGTTCTGGTAACATTTACTATTTTGGAGAGTTTGTTGTTCTGTCTTAAGAAATAACAAGTTGAGTACTTTTTTTTTTTTTAAAGAAGTAGCTCAAACTTTCTTTCCCTTAGTTTTAGAGCAAGGCAGCATCTGTGAACATATGGTTGGAGCTTCCTGAAAAAGAAATTTTCCTTCCTTCTTTTGTTAAGATGCACTCTTTATCCCTAGTGAAATCAAGACTAGATTAGTTCATGGAATTTTATTTCCTTGGGACTTATCTACATGAGAACATCAATCTCATTAAAACCTCTGCAGGCCTAATGGAATGCAACTGCCTTGCACATGAATGTCTTCTGATCATGGCCTAAAAACTTCACCTAGGAAATGCATACACTTTTTTAATACTATTGGCATTCCGCTTGCTCTAACTTTCTTAGTATTTAGGTGTCCAAAATTAGTTATTCATGAGTGACATCAAATATTTGTATTTGCAGAACAGTGCCACAGATCTGTAACCGTTCCTTTTGGCTGGTCTTTCAAATAATCCCTCTGTAAAATCTCCAGCAACTCTGTCACTCAAAGCAAAGCAGTTACCTTGGCTTCCTTACAGGGATTCAACCCTAATTCCAAGGGAAACAGACCAAGTTTACAAAAAGCCAAATGGTCCTTGGCTCCTTAGTTACTCATGAAAGTACAATTATCAACAAAAAAGATACTTTCTAGTTGTCACTAAGAATTTGTCCTCAGTGTTCTGTGACTGTCTTGGACTGAAAATCTCTGGGTGCACAGGCAGGGCTGCTGCCAGCACTGGTCTGAGATTCATAGTGCATCCTCTTGGCATCTCAAGATTCTTATTTATGAAGTTGGGCTATCATATCCCTTACAGATACTCAACCAAGCACAGCAGGTCCTCAAATAAGGTGATTTTGTTCAATGTCATTTTGTTATTATGTTGATGAGAAAAAAACATCAATTCCTGGCCAGGCCCACTGTCTGTATGGAGTTTGCATGTTCTCCCCATGTTTTCATGGGTTTTCTCTAGGTACTCCAGTTTCCTCCTTCATCCCACAGATGTGCACATAACGTTAACTGGTATGCCTATATTGTTTCAGTCTGGGTGAGTGTGGCTGTCAGTGAGTGGCCCTGTGAAGTAATGGTGCCTGTCTAGGGTGGGTTCCTTCTTGTGCCCTGAGCTGCCAGGATAGGGTCCTACCACCTGTGACCCTGAAGTGGAATAAGCTAGGTGGAAAATAATGAGCTTACTTGTTTTTATTAATCTTTTAAAAATGTATATATATATCACATTTATTTCAATTGTTAATATTAGAAGAGTTTGGGGTCTTTATTTAGAATTTTGGTAATGTTTTTCTGACCAGAAATATGCTATAGTTACTAAACTCTTGTTTCTATAAATTAGCCTATGATAAAATTGGTTTCCTTATACATCATTTTGCTTAAAGTCATAGTTTCCAAGAACTTACTGATGATGTTAAGTAAGGACTTATAGTACCTCAAAGGAATATGCTCAAACACTTGCTTATATATAATCTTAGGGATGTAGCAGTGGCCACATTGTGTTACATGAGATTTCATAGCAGGTGTCAGCCCTATTTCTTTAGGGTCCAGGGACAGACAGGAAGGCTGAAAACCAGCTGTGCTATAGGATAACCTGGAATTCAGAGGATCTGAGATGACCTGCAGGGGACATGCAGCTTTAGGGGAGTTAACATGTGGCTCTGACAAAGGCCTCCATTCTAAGACATTAGAAAGATCTATGCACTGGAAGGCACAATTAAAGCCTCTGAGTCAAACTGCAGCATTACTGTGGTTGATGGTTTCCTCACCTGTACAGTGAGTGTTTCAGTATATTCAACAACCTTCAGAACCGCTTTTGGTTCTCAGTTGTGTGATTCTGTAATTCTATTCCACTCAGAATTATACTCTAGCAGACCATGATAGAGCCAAACTGAAATATAACAGTATGAAAGAGAGGACTTATGACAGTTCACTGTGGCCAGATGACACAAAGGCTAACCAGAAGTGAGGTGAGGAGGTGATTTCCCTCATCTCCTCTACTGCAGTTAAGAAATCTAGCAAAGATCCAGAAGATCCAGAAGTCTTCTTGCCTTGTGAAATGTTTAACCTCAACATAATAAAGGGCCTAAGCAGTAGTTGAATCAGGGCTATGTCTACGGCAGTGAAAGTTTGCTCCTTATTATCAGGTTTGGGAACCTCTCAGTGGGTCAGGCATGTGCACAGAAGCAGTAAGCACATAAATTGGGCAGAAATTAAGCAGCCATGGCCCGAGTTAGCAACTTGGTAGATGGATTGTCTAAAGTGTTTCACAGGACATGTCTGATGGTGTCCATGTTCCTGACACTGAGCCATCTATATTTACTTCTCCTTCAAAAGGGGTTTTTGACTTTCCATCTTGGCACTCACGAGAGTGCTAATCCTACTGAGAGGACTTCTAAATATTTGGTTCTTAAGGACTAGGCTCTAATAAACAAGGACTAAGGGTTCTGCATGACCAGCTTATAAAAGACCCTGAACAAGAAATGTAAACCAGACCAAGGGGCACAAGATGTGATAGAAAGGACTCTGACTGGACCAGAGCTACACTAGCTAAGGGCACTAAATCTTTAGTGAGACAGAATTGGCAACCAATAGCTGAACCCACTTTATATTCACTGTGGTTTGCCACCCCACTTCCATACACAGAATATAGGTAGCGCTGGGTATGCTAACACTATCAATACACACTTACATGCATAAGAGAACAGTGTTTTGTTGGCAGCATTTGTTTCACTTGCAGTAACAATTTACCATCCAATCTTCTGGAGAGACAGCTTTGACTGAAAACACAACAATCTAATTCCTTTTG
This sequence comes from Tonatia bakeri, assembly GCA_004024845.1. Classification (NCBI taxonomy): domain Eukaryota; kingdom Metazoa; phylum Chordata; class Mammalia; order Chiroptera; family Phyllostomidae; genus Tonatia; species Tonatia bakeri. The sequence continues at coordinate 22,142 of PVIA01006967.1, forward strand.
GAAATTTCAACTAAAAAAAATAGACTTCCAGTCAAGACAGTGGTATAGGCAGACAGGGCTTACTTCTTTGCACAACCACATCAAAATTACAACTAACTTCTGACCAAGGTGGAGGCATAGGTAGATATACCTCACTTCCTCACACAACTAAAAGAAGGATAACAATGAATTTAAAAACAAAAAACAAGCAGAACTGCCAGAAAGTCAAACTGTATGGAAGCCTGACAACCAAGGAGTTAAAGAAAAACCATTCATCCAGACTGGTAGGAAGGGCAGGGATGGGCAGCCGGAGTGGAGAGGATGCATAGCGAGGCAGTAGCTGGTGGACTGAGTAGCCAAGGTGGTGGTAGACTGGACAGCCCCACATTCGTGTGAGGATAAACCAGGATGAACAACTGGGGACCAAGACAGACAGCACAATACAGGGTTCCAGTGCTAGGAAGAGCCTCATCTGGCTATAAAAAACCTGCAGGACTGCAGCAGTGGAAGAAACTGCCAGTCTCACAGGACAGTCCATTGCAGGGACCCATGGGTCCTAGAACATACACAAGCCCACCCACCCAGGAGACAGCACCATGGCAACACCTGGTAGGGAGCAATTCACTTGTGGGAAGCATGGGAAGTGAGTGATAGTGGGGTGAGAGCTGAGCAAGCAGAATTGTTCCCTCTCTGACCTCTCTCTCACATACAGCACCACGATGCAGTGAAGTGGGTTGTCACATCCTGGTGAATACCAAAGGCTCTGCCCCTTACAATGTAACAGGTGCACCAAGATAAAGAAATATGACCCAAATGAAAGAATAGATCAAAACTCCAGAAAAAGAGGAACTGGAGAGCACTATGCTAAGTGAAATAAGCCAGGCAGTGAGGGACAAATACCATATGATTTCAACTTTAACTGGAACATAATCAACAAAAGAAAAAAGCAAGCAAAATATAATCAGAGACATAGAAATTAAGAACAACTTGACAGCAACCAGAAGGGTGGTGGGAGGGAATAATGAGGGGAAGGGTTTTCAGGAACTACTATGAGGGACACATGGACAAAACCGAGGGAAGGAGAGGACGGAAGCAAGAGTGGGTTTGGCTGGGGTGGGGGGAGGAGTGGTTAGGGGAAAATGCAGACAACTGTAATTGAACAACAATAAAATAATTATTAAAAAAAACATCCAGAAAAAGAACTAAGTGAGGAGGATACAGACAATCTATTAGATGCAGAGTTTAAACACTGGTAATCAGGATGCTCACAGAAATTATTTTGAGTACAGTCACAAAATAAAGGAATAAATGAAGGCTACACAAAGTGAAATTAAGAAAAATATACAAGGAACCAATAGTGAAGGAGAGGAAATGCAGACTCAAATCAATGATTTGGAACAAGAGAAAGAAATAAACATTCAACCAAAACAGAATAAAGAAACAAGAATTCAAAAAAAAAAAATGAGGAAAGGCTGAGGAACCTCTGGAACTACTTTAAACATTCCAACATTCAAATCATAGGGGTGTCAGAAGGAGAAGAGGGAAAGCAAGAAATTAAAAACTTATCTGAAAAAATAATGAAAGAAAACTTTCCTAAGTTGGTGAAGGAAACAGACATACAAGTCCAGGAAGCTCATAGAGTACCACAAGTTGGATCCAAGAAGGAACACACCAAGACACATCGTAATTAAATAGCCAAAGATTAAAGATAAGGAGAGAATCTTAAAAGCAGCCAGAGAAAAGGAGAAAGTTACCTACAAAGGAGTTCCCACAAGACTGTCAGCTGATTTCTCAAAAGAAACCTTGCAGGCAAGAAGGGGCTGGAAAGAAGTATTCCAAGTCATGAAAGGCAAGGACCTACAACCAAGATTACTCTATCCAGCAAAGCTATCATTTAGAATGGAAGGGCAGAGAAAGTGCTTCCCAGATAAGGTCAAGTTAATGGAGTTCTTCATCACCAAGCCCTTATTATATGAAATGTTAAAGGGACTTATCTAAGAAAAAGATCAAAACTATGAACAGTAAAATGACAACATACAAGTATCAACAACTGAACCTTAAAAAAACCGAAAACAAAAACAAACTAAGCAAACAACTAAAACAGGAACAGAATCATGAAATGGAAATCACCTGCTTGGCTATCAGTGGGGAGAGGGAATAGGGGGAATGGGAAAGAGGTACAGGAAATAAGAATAATTGATGGGTACAAAATAGACAAGGAGAGTGTGTTGTGACCATTCAAGGCCTGACAGATTCACAGTGTTTGGGTAGACAGAAGAATATGTAGGGAGCCGTTGGGATGTCTGACATGCTTTTATTCATAGGCGGGTGGGCCATGCACACTGCAAGCTGGGTGTCCCCCTGCATGTCTCTGCATGGCACACTGCATGTCACCTGTCCCCTTGTGTGGCACCTGTTGTGGCACCCAATGGGAAACTCCTACCTTCCTACCCCCTAAATACTAGAAAGAAACAAACCTGGAAGGGTGCCAACAGATCTTATGTAATAGAACTTCATACTACACATGGGAGTCCATTTAAGGCTATGGGAACCATTTATCAAACCCAGTCTCAAGGCCATGAGAACACTACTTATCAGGCCTATTCTCAATGTTATTGGAAACACCTTCCCTTAGTTACCCAGACACCTGGGTGAGGAAGCCAGACTGTCTCCATTTACCCTAAAGGGAGGTTAAGAATAGTACAGGAAATGGAATAGCCAGAGAACTTATACATATGTCCCATGGACATGAACTAAGAGAAGTGAATGCTGGAGGCAATGGGGGTACTGGGCAGAGGGGGATAAAAAGGATAAAAAATGGGACAACTGTAATAGCATAATCAAGAAAATATACTTAAAAAATTACAACTAAAATGTAGAACAACCATCACTCAGAACCATCAGAAATCAAGCTGAATGGAAGTCTGACAATTATGGAATTAAAGAAATCAAATCCATTCAGACTGGTAGGAGGGGTGCAGATGCAGAACAGGTGGGTCTTACACTATGTGTGGTGGGAAAAATTAGGGAGGGATATCTTGGTAGCGAGGAGTCCCAGTCCCACACCAGGTCCCCCAACCCAGAGTTCCAGTGCCAGGAAAATAAGTCCCTATAACTTCTGACTGCAAAAGTCAGCAGGGATTGAGTCAGTTGGAGAAACTTCTGGAGCCTCAAGCAGTTCTTAAAGAATCCACACACAGACTCACCTATTCAGACTCACTCCCTCTGAGCTTGAGCGCCAGGGTAACAGCTTGAAAGGCACCAGTGATATGCAGGAAGAAACTGAAGCATGTGGTATCAAAGTGAGCAGAGGCCATTGTCCCTTTTCTAAACCTCCGCCCCAGAGAGCCAGCAAGCTGGTGCCATATCTGAGACTCCATAAACCTGGCTAACACTGTTTGGCCTGCCTTGGAGATCCCCAGGGACTCTACCCTACCCAACACATGGGTCCAACCAAGCTGCTTTTCCACATGAACAGCTGGTCTTGGCTCATGCTTCACAACTTCCTCAATGCTATCAAACAAGCAACAGCTGTCCTCAGTGAGCATCAGCCAGCCTAGAGTCATAGCTTGGCTTTGTCTGGGAATCTCCAAGCCCAGCACAAGTAGCAGTCATCTCAGATTGCTTTATAGTTCATGTGGGATGGCCCCAGACAAAACGCAGGTGGGGGTTGACCTTGGCCTGCACCACCAAAGAAATTGAGGGCCAACACATCCAGTGAACAGGTACAGACCATGTCAGAGCACCACCACCCTGCCCCTGCACAGCTGATCCTCCATGGAGGGTAGAGGGTAGTGGTCAAAGGTGACAGCCAATCCTTGCACCTTAATGACCTGGAAAACCCCTCCCATTGACCTACCAATAGTAACCAAGGCTCAACTAAAATAGGAGGGTGTACTCAGCCTACACACACAAAGTGCACACATCAAGTATCCAGCTTGGGTGACAGGTGAGGTAGTGCCATTGCCTCCTATAGGACACCTACTACATTAGTCCATGCTACCAAGACACAGAGTCAAAGCAGCTCTACCTCATACATTGAAACAAACACAAGGAGGCTGCCAAAATGAGGAGACAAAGAAACATGGCTCAAATGAAAGAACAGATCAAAACTCCAGAAAAAAAAAGCTCAACAAAATGGAGATAAGCAATCTATCAGATGCAAAGTTCAAAATACTGGTTATAAGGATGCTCAACAAACTTAGTGAGGATCTTAACAGCATAAAAAAAACCCAGTCAGAAATGAAGGATTCACTAATTGAAATAAAGAACTATTTACAGGGAAACAACAGTGGAGTGGATGAAGCCCAGAATCAAATCAATGATTTGAAACATAGGAAAGCAAAAAACAACCAATCAGAACAACGAGAAGAAAAAATAATCCAAAAAAATGAGGATAGAATAAGCAGCCTCTGGGACAACTTCAAGAGGCCCAATCTTTGCATCATAGGGCTGCCAGAAGCAGAAGAGAAAGAGCAAGAAATTGGAAATCTATTTGAAAAAATAATGAAAGAAAACTTCCCTAATTTGGTGAAGGAAATAGACATGCAAGTCTGAGAAGCACAGAGAGTCCCAAACAACATGGATGCAAAAAGGCCCATTTCAAAACACATCATAATTAAAATGGCAAAGATTAAAGGTAAAGAGAGAATCTTAAAAGAAGCAAGAGAAGTTAGTTACCTACAGTGGAATTCCCATAAGATTGTCAGCTCATTTCTCAAAAGAAGTTTTGTAGACTAGTACAGATTGGCACGAATTATTCAAAGTCATGAAAAGCAGGGACCTACAGCCAATGTTCCCCTACTCAGCAAAGATATCATTTAGAATCAAAGGGCAGATAAAGAGCTTCCCAGACAAGAAAAAAACTAAATTCATCATCACCAAACAATTATTACATAAAATGTTAAAGGGACTTATTTAAGAAAAGCAAGAAGATCCAAACTATGAACAATAAAATGGCACAAACACATATCTATCAACAAGTGAATCTAAAACACAAAATAAGCAAACAAGAAAAACAGAGACAGAATCATGGATACACAGCGTTTTGATGGTTGCCAGTTGGGAGGGGGGTGTGGTGGAATGGTGAAGAGGTGAGGGGATTAAGAAGTACAAGTAGGTAGTTACAGAATAGCCATGGGGATGTAAAGTCCAGTATAGGAAATGGAGTAGCCAAAGAACTTATACGCATAACCCATGGACATGAACAATGGTAGGGGATTGTCTGAGGGAGTGGGGCATGTTGGGAGGATGGGGACAAAGGGCAAAATCGGGACAACTATAATAGCATAATCAATAAAATATAATTTAAAAATGGAGTAGGATTATTACAGTTGTATTGTCATTAGCTAACCAAAGTGGAGAGCTAAGAAAACTACCCAGTTTGGGCAACAGTAAGAGAAAAGCCACCCTTTCAAATCCCAAATATCTACCCTGATCTCCACAACCAATTTCATCAGGTCAGTGGGCAGCCTTCTGAACCACCTGAAGCCAAGTGAACCTGGAACCGGGACGCCTTCCATTCTGTTCTCACATACCTAAGGTACTAAGAGGGGTGTGTGTCTGGAAGAGGTTTTCTTTTGCTTCTGGAAGTGGAAGAACTCCAAGATCCAATCCAGAGAATCATTCTTCTTTTTCCCAATGTATTCCTGGCTTTTGTTTGTTTCTTTGTTTATGGTAAAATGAGAATAGTAAAACCATCTGAAAATTAAGCATGGAATGAAAATTCTGATGCCTTCATCTTCACATCTGGTAGCACCAGTGTACCAGGGTAATATAGTAATGAAAACACTGGTAGATGAACTTAGGTGATTTCTTTTAATCCCACAGAATCTGTCTATTCTCTTGAACTGGAATAAGTCCTATGGCTTTGTTTATTTATTAGCAATTGTTTTTCAAAGTTAGAAAAATGTAGCAAAAAATGATAAAACAGAAATATTATTCCTTTGCCTGTTATTTACAAGACACTAAAATGAATTAAAATTTACTCTAACAATACATAATCCCAAAGTGCCATTTCAAATGTTTAAAGATACTATCAGTGTGATAGAAATTTATTTGGAACTGGCTTACGGTGTTGTAAACCAAAGGTTTTTTGACCAAGTCATGAACTTATGTTACCAAATAAAACAAAATATTCAAGTCAGGATGGAGTCACATATTGAAATGGGACTAAGGATGGAGCTATACAAATTGAATGAAAAATTAGCCAACTCTGATAGGCTTTTCAACCAAGCTGATCCATTCATGGCCATATGGCCAGTGGCCAATACAAATGATTCACAAATATGCAACAATGGGACCTTCTAGTTTGTCTTCCCATCTTCCTCTCACCCCACCCCATCCCATCCTGGCTGCCTCAGCTAGGCTTCTGACCTCTTGGCTTTGTGCTCTTCTGAGGCTCCCTGCTGACCATTGGACTGGAATGGGACACCAGCCTGGCCCTTAGTGCTCTCTAGGCCTTGCTTGCACCTGTCTTTGGTTCATCTTTCTCTTGTTTTTTTGGGTAATCACCTCCCCACTTAGTGCTGGGCTCCAGACCCCAAGTTTGGCTTTGGCCATGTGGCCAGGACCCTGAGTAGACTGACCCGAGACCAGCATGAAGGATGACTGGAAATGTGAGTTAACAGTGGGCACCGAATATTAAGGAGCCTTTACACCCAAGGCTGCTCTTCCTATGACAGGACCACTTCAGTGAAGGCTGTGGCTTGGTTGCAATGTACTGTGTTCCTTGATCTCACAGCTGCTTCTGCTGGATGGGCACAGGTATAAAGGCCAAGACTCAGGCCTGAGCTGGGCGAGGGAAGCAAAGGGGCAGGAATGTGAGCTTCCTGTGGTGAGCCACATCTGCCCCGCATTAATGCTGAGGTGGAATCTGAGAGAGATGTCCATCCAAATTCCCTTTCAAAGGAGCTCTCTTTGTGATGTCTCTAGAGACATAAAATATGAAAAACCTCAGAGACAGAAACAGTGTTTAGAAGTCTTAATTTAAAAGGGAGTATATTAGTTAGAGTTCCCCAGAGAAACAGAACCAATAGGATATATAGAAACTGGCTCACACGATTTTGGAGACTGAGAAGTCCTAAGATCTGCAGTCAGCGAACTGGAGACCCAGAAGAGTCAACAGTTTAGTTTAAGTCCAAGACAGCAGGCTTAAGATCCAAGGAGAGCCAATGTTTCAGCTGAGTCTGAAGGCAGGAAAAGACCGATGTTCCAGCTAAAATGGCCAGGCAGGAGCCGGAGGGCCTCACCCAAGGGAGGGCCAGCTTTTGTTCTATTCAGATTTTCAATGAATTCTCGAGGCCCACCCACATCAGGGAGGGCAATGTGCTTTATGAAAAGTCAACTGATTTAATTGTTTATCTCATCCAGAAATACCCACACAAACACACCCAGAATATTGTTTGACCACATGTCTGGGTACCCCATGGCCCAGTCAAGTTGACACGTAAAAATAAGCGTCATAGGGAATGATGTTAGAGATCAGAGGAAGTGATGAGATTGCAATGTATCAATCCTGGCTGCACATCTGCATCAGCTGGGAACTTTAAAAATAGCTGCCTGGGCCTCATCCCAGGTCAATTATTGAATCTTTGTGGGGTGGAGCATGAATTATTTTTTAAAAGCTCCCTGGATGATTCTGTTGTTCAGTTAGAACTGGCGAAGCTCTGGACTAGAAAGAAAGAATACAATAAAAGTCCAGACAAATAATGATAAACAGAAAGAATCCAGTTGCTGATGTTAACCTAGGAAATGAACTGTTAATAAGTCTTCTTCAGGATGCAAGAGGTTAAGCCAATTTCTTTGGTTTTCAGCTTAAGAGGGTTCTTCAGTAAGGTGTGGGTTGAATGTCCCAGAAGGAGCACAGGCTCGAGGATCTAAAAGACTTAAGATTCAATCCCAGCTCTATCACACAGTAATTTAACTTCTCAGAGCCCCAGTTTCTTAACTGGTAAAGTAGAAATAATGATCACTGAGACAACATCATTGGAGGGTCAGTACAGTGCCCTGCCCCTGATGGGCTTCCAGCAAATGTTTGTCTCTCCTGCCAGTCTCTGTAGGGATGAAGTGGTATTAAAATTCAAGAATCAGATACATTCTCATCATATACATACCCCTATTTATGTTTTCCATAAAAAAATACATCTCATACTAAACTTTCTTTAGCCATCTTTCTTTTCAATCACTATTTTGCACCAAAAATTCATTATTCATAAATGGAAAAAAAAAGACCTGTCAGATTTTTATTGTAGAAAGGAGTGAATGCAGGATTAAACTTGAATTATTCACAGCTGTCTCAAAGCTGAAACTATCCAAGGAATATCAAGAAAAAAATGGGGAAAGTAAAAAGGAAGAAGGAGAGAGATTTAAAGTTATTTTAAATCAAATTTCAAAGATTGTAAGTAGGTCTAAACTCATTCATGTGTATAGAAATCCTTAAGAAATAATTTTTCCATAATTTGTTTCACACTAAGATAGGGGTTGAGATGCCTGACTCAAGAAATGATTGTGTTCTACAATTATTATCAGCTTATTAATCTTAAATGGATCACTGTTCTTCATAACTAGAAGAATATTATCTGGATTTTATGTCTGCACATAAATGTTTAGGCTCTAAATGCAAGTATTTTTATAAAGAATGCCAAGGTCTTCCTTTACTTATGATTTTGTATGTATTTATTCACTTACAGAATCAGTCTATTATATCACAGGCACACCTTATATAGGAATACTGAGCATGTTAACATTGTGGACCATTCACTAATTTGCTCCTATAGTTATTTATTAATTTCCTGCTGTAAGTATAGGATCCTCCCTATGCAGCCATATTTGGACACATAACTAGGAAAAACATGAATAAATTTTGTCTGACTGAAAATTGATTTGGTGTGGCGTGGGATTTCCTAGTTATGAACATGCAAAAGAAGCAGGAAAGATTATCTCTATGCTAGCTGAGCTCACAAGATGACGGAGGCATTTAGTGGGAGAAAAATGTGGGCACAACTGGCTTTAAATCCTGGCTCTGCCAATTACTAGCTGTGTGATCTGGAACAAGTTACTTAATTTTTCTGAACTTCAGTTTTCACCTCTGTAAATCGGGGTTAATAATACCTTCTCTGTAATGTTATTCTGAGGATTAGGTGAAATTATGTATAAAGTGCCAAGCACATGGTAGACACTTTTCCTCCTACATAAATCCTAGAAACAAATGTTTCCTGCAGGTGGTTTAAGTGGTGCCTCATGTTCATAAAATATTGAGCTTGAAAAACCAAGCTGATTAAATTTAAAGCTCCAGGACTTCCGTCTCTAGGAAGATGAAGTGGACACACTTTCCCTCATTTCTCCTGCTAAGTATAACGAAAACCTTGGACAGCAGATATAGAACAAACATAAGACTCTGTAAAGTACAGAGAAGAATGTAGATTAGCTAGAGATATCAGGACACATGGAACACACAGTGGTGAGTTGTTCTCATTTCTCTTTGTCTCATACATCCCATACTTAGAGTTGAAAAAGCCAGCAACCTGGGAACAGACAAAAGGGCACAGATGAACTACCCATCCCACAACCAAAGCATGCTCTCTTCAGGAAAGGGGCAGCCTAACAAAACAGTAAACACTTAAATAATAAATACTGTACTCCAGCCAAACACCACACAAAAAATTTGTGAACCAGCTTCCACCCATGCCAGCAAAGCCCAAGTGGGGAGTGTAGAGGTCTACCGTTCTAGAGCTGTAATGAGGTCACTCAACACCCCCACTGGGGTGGTTTCAGAGAATCCCAGTGGAGAGTCAGGACTTTCACCACAACCCAGCAATAACAAGGCTGACCCCACTGTGGTATTGAAGGAGACTGGGTGGAGAGCTAGAACTTGCACCTCGGCCCAACAATGATGCTTAATAATGAACAATAATGATAATGAGCAATAATGACACCCCTCCAAGTATCAGTGGAGGCCAGGTGGGGGACCTGGACTTCTGCCTCCACCTAAACAGTAATGAGGCAGTGCCCACCATTCCTCTGCCAAAGTCCTGTCAGAGAAAGCAGGTTAGAACAGGTTTCAATAATATCCAGAGTCTCATAAAATAATATATAAATATCCCAGTTTTAATTGTAATCACTTGTCAGACCAAGACACAGAAAAATCTCAAACTCAATGAAAAACAACAATCAATAAATGTCAATACCATGATGACAGCGAGTTAAGGATTTCCTGACAAGGATTTTAAAATGATAAATTGTTCAATGAGAAATTATGACTATGTTTTAAATAAACAAAAAAAAAGAAGAAAACCTTAGAAAAGAAACAAAGTCTCAATGACAACAACAACAAAAATAGATGACACAAAAAAGCAAATGGAAATGCAGAATTAAAAAGAAACCCTATAACCTCAATAAAAGGTTTATTGGAAGAACTCAGCAGCAGAATGGAGAGAACAGAGAAAAGAATCAGTAAACTGAGACAAAAGAAAATGAGCCTCCGGTACCCATGGGACCAAATGAAAAAATCTAACATTTATGTCATCAGGATTCTGGAAAGACAAGAGAAAGAGGGAGGAGCTAGAAAAGTACTTGAAGAAATGATGGCTGTGAAAACCCCCCAAATTGGGCAAGAGACATAAACCTACAGATTCAGAAACTGAATGAACATCAAGCAGGATAAAGCCAAAGGAATCCATGCCAAGAAATACCATAATTAAACTTGAAAACTGAAGCCCAAGAAAATATATTTGAGGCAGCAAGAGAGAAACAACATTTTACCTAATAGGGAGAAACAATTCAAACAACAGTGGCTTTCACATCAGAAGATGTGGAGATGGAAATGTCTTCCAAGCGCTGAAAGAAAACAACTGGTAACCCAGAACCCTGTACCTAGCAAAAATATCCTTCAGGAATAAAGGCGTAAATGAAGACCTTCTCAGAAGAAGGACAACTAAGAGAAGACATAGCTAGTCCAACAAACTATGACAGAAAAACTTAAGGAACTTCTCTAACATTAAAGAAAAGAGAAAAAAAAAGAAACCATGGAATGTCAGGAAAGAAAGAACACAGTAAACAAAAATACAGGTAAGTGTAATAGACTTTTCTCTTCCTCTTGAATTTTCTAAGTTATGTTTGACAGTGAAGCAAAAATTGTTAACGAAGGTACAAAAGCCATCCAATGGAGCAAAGATAACATTTTCAACAAATGGTGCTGGAGTAATTGGACATCCACAGGCAATTTTCACACCTGGTATAAAACGACTCAAAATGGATCATGGACTTAAATATAAAACATAAAACTTTTATTTTAATTTTATTTTTTTTAATTTTATTTCTTTATTTTTAGACAGAGGGGAAAAGAGGGAGAAGGGGAGGGACAGAAACATCAATGTGTGGTTGCCTCTCATGTGTTCCCCACTGGGGACCTGGGCTGAAACCAAGGCGTGTGCCCTGACTGGGCCTCAAACCAGCGACCCTTTGGTTCAGAGCCCGCACTCAATCCACTGAGCTACACCAGCCAGGGCTAAAACATAAAACTTTTAGAAAAACATCTTTAGGATCTCCAGCTAGGCAGGAGTTCTTAAACCTGATACCAAAAGCACAATACATAAAAGGGAAACTGATAAACTGAACTTCATGAAAATAAAAATTTTGCCTCTGGAAAAAAGTCCAGTTAAGAGGATGAAAAGACAAATTACATAATGGGAGAAAATATTTGCAAACCATGTATCCAACAAAAAACTAATGGAGAATATATATAAAAGACTCAACAGTAAAAATGCATATGGTCCAGTTAGAACCTTGACAAAAGACATGGAGAGACAAGTCACCAAAGAACATATACGGATGGCAAATAAACAAATGAAAAAATATTTAACATCATCAACCATTAGAGGAAGATAAATTAAAACCATTATATAAATATCAAAATAGCTAAAATTAAAAAAGTAGTAACACTATCAAATGCTGGTGAGGACACATTGCTGGTGGGAGGGTAAAACAGTACAGCCACTCTGAAAAAACAGCCTGGCAGCTTCTTGGATAACTAAACATACAACTATCGTATGTCCCAGCAATTGCGGTCCTGGGCATTTACCCCAGAGAGAAGAAGACATGTATTCACACACAAATCTGTATACAAGTATTTATAGTAGCTTTATCATAACAGCCCCAAACTGGAAACCACCCAGATGTCCTTCAATGGGTGAATGGTGAAACAAATTGTGGTATATCCATTCCGTGGAGTGCTACTCACCAATAAAAAGGGATGAAGTACTGAAACATGCAAACAACTTAATGAAGCTCCACACATTTATATTCAGTAGGGGGCGGGGGGAGAAAGCCACCCATGAAAGGTTATATATTGTACAATTTTTTTTCTTCAACATTCTTAAATGACAAAGTGATAGAAATGGGCAGAGATTAGTGGTCACCAGGGATTAAGGGGAAGAGGCTGGGGAGGGAAGTTAGTGAAGCTAACTACATAAGGAACCTTGTAATAATGCAGGAACCTTGTAATAATGAACATTTTTTTGTATCTTGGTTCTACCAATGCCAGTATCCTGGTGGTACTGTACTATAGTCCTGCAAGATGTTACCATTGGAGGAAACTGGGTAAAGGGCACACAGGGTCACTCTGTATTGTTTCTTACAACTAACTGCATGTAAATGTACAATGATTTCAAAACAAATTTTAATTTAAAAATTTAATGCTCCAGAGATGACTTGCACACTGGTAAGAGAAAGTAAGCAAAACGAAATGAACAAACAGAAACCAAATTCTCATGGAAACACAAGCCTTTAAAGATAGAAGCATCCTTAATTATCAATTTGCTTGATTTCTTAATCTGAACTTGGCGGTTGAAGGCCTAGACGTGGATGACTTGCCCCAGAACAGACTTGGGACCTGGGACCCTGACCCCCAAACAGTCTTGGTCCCAGACACCCAGTCTGTAGGCCACAGCAAACAGCTGCACTAACCTGTAATTCCCCAGGAGGGAATGTGGGAACTACGTCCTTACATGAGCACAGAATATTTCACTTAGAATATTTCACTGCTTCTCTGCACCTAATAAAGCTACTGTCACAAAGCTAGGAGAGTAGCCTTGATTTTCAAAGGTTGAATTCAAAATGCATTTGTGCAACCTTGGAATGAAATGATTATATATGATAATTTCTCTAGAATTACCCACATTGCAGAGACACACAGTGACAGTAATAGATGTTGGCACAGAATCATTAACACATATTTCATTATTTCACTTGATCATAGCAATGATTCTGTGTGACATGGGTATTACTGCCATCTCTGTTTTATGGACATGGAATCTAAGGCTCAAGAAAGCTAAATAATCACCCCAAAATCAGAAAACTAGCAAATGGCAGGACAAGGGCTCCTACCTAGATTTTCTATCCTCAGGTAGTCCTTCCTTTTCCTCATATTTTTATGATGTTCTGATGTTGACCTAAAGATGAGATAGTGCCTAAATCATTACAATTCCCAGATGTGAATTCTACTTTCTAGACCCAAAGTTAGGCCTAACCCAACCACTGCTGCTCTAGACCTCCTCTGTCCCACCAAACATTTGTACAACATGCTCTTATTTTTTGTGGGTAACTGCATTATAATTATTTGTAGGACTGTCTCACACAATAGATATCCATGGAAGTGGCTTGTCTGTAAAAGTTCCCTCTCTTATTCTATACATACATTGGGCTGTCTAATCTGGTGACTTCTTTGAAATGTAAAGGCTTCTGGGTATAGACATCTAGAAATTCCTATAAGGTACTGGCAAGCAGGTTTGTGTCACCAGAGAAAAGGAACTGGCTCTTCTGCAACTAAGAGGAATAAGATAAATGTACAGCTTTTCTGGCTAAACATGCAATAACATGAGGTTAATTCAGTTGCCTGTCACAGTGACATATGAACCTAATTACAATGTAATTCATGCCTGTCTTTCTTCAATTACTCAATACTGTGGTGTCAAATATGTTAAGCTTAAAATAAGTGGAACTGAAGAAAAATAAATGAGAAATGATAATCAATAGCACTAGCTCCTGGTCAGGCTACTGACTTTCACTGTTCTCAAACGAGTTATCCTTATGCTAGTAGATGAGGATGGAATATTTGTGGGGTGGAGAGATGACTTTTAAACCTGTTTGTCTGGATTCCCCAGTTTATATTTTCTTCTTTTCTTAAAGAAACTTAAAGGCCCAACAGATCAAAATTCAAGCCTGGCATGTTATGCGTGTTGAACCACAAAAATTTAAGTTTGGGAACTGTTCCATGAAAAAAGCAGGAGTGAACTGAAAACAGCAAAGACCAGGAAGGAACATCCAGTGAAGTGCTTATCACATACTGACTATTGTAGGTGATTGAAAACAGAACTGGGTTCTGTGAGATTACCTAATGTGGAAGAAAGAAAGAAAAGAAAGATGAATCGGGTCAGAAGAGATGTAATAGGAGAGTCCCTGATAGAACATCTGTGAATTACAGGTAACCGTTCTCTCAACACTTAGGTTAAATGTCTTCTCATAGCCTAGAGAAATGCCACTATTTATTGAAAGTGGCTTATGTGCTTCCTCTCTGGTGGGGAATCTCTTCCACTGTGAGAAGGGAGGTTAAGTTCAAGTTTGAGACTCTTCCATGTCTAACTTTGCTCCTTCACAAGGCAGGGACAGTTTTCATGTGCTTCTCTTAGAGGGATCATGGTGAAGCACCAGCTTGAGAGGATATTAAGACCTGATAGGTCTCTGTACTTTAAAAAGTAATAATAATATTAAAGTTAGAAGACTGTCTTGCCCTGCATTCTGGACAGCACAAGATGAAGTTTGGCAAGCTAATGGAGGGAGAGAGGGTGGAAAAAGAGGAATGTGGGAGGAAGCATTCCAGGCAGAGGGTCCAACATGTTCAAGGGCATGGCTGTGTGGAAAAGAACACCAGGTTTAAAGAATGGTGTGACTAGGCATCGTTCATTAATTTTACGTATATTTGTTGAGCACTTGGGCCAGGCATTGTTCTAAGGGTTATAATGGTGCTCAACCCAGACAAGGTCCCTACCCCTATGGGCATAAAGGGGTGAGGAGGAGATGTACACTAAACAAATAAAGTAACATGAAAATATCAGACAGTGATCAGTATTATGCAGAGAATCAAAGTGGCTGCTTTTAGATCGGGTCCTCAAGGAAGTCAGGATTATTAAATGGAGATCTGAGTGACAAGGAGTCAGTCATACCAAGAACACTGGGGACAGAGTAATTAGTACAAAAGTTCTAATGCTTGGGAAGAGAAAGGGCCAATGTGGCAGCGGGGAAGGAAATGTGTCCTGTCGTGACAGTTAACATCCAGAGGTACTGCTTACATCTAAATGGAAAAATGGAAGCATTTCTTAACGTGGCTTCGGCTTGAACGAGACTCCAAATAATTTTTTTCCTGGTCTTTTTGTGACATCTATCAATGTAAGACACCAATTTACTCAAGTATTCATTAATATAGGTTTAAACGGGGTTTCCAAACTCCTGCCGGCCCTTCTTTACCATCAGCCTGGCTCCCGTTCCCCAGAACATGCCCAAAGATAAGCCAGGTTCCCAAGGTCATTGTTGACATGTCTATCTAGTGACATGAGCAGAGACCTCTCTCGCCCTACCTTCTGTCCAGGAAGAAATACTGGTGGAAAGCAAACACACAGAGGTGCTGAAACGCTGGAGTCTAGTTTGTTACTATCAGCATCAGAAGCGTGATTAAGAAAGGAGAAATTGCATTTCTAAAGCCTGTTGCTTTCAGCAAGTTCTGAGAAACATTGGTCATTACTGTAGCAACTGATTTTACATAATCAGGAGAAATCATGAGAATATATTAGTTTTCCCTGGAGACAGAGCTAAAACTGCCTGTAATCAGAGTGTTCCCCATTTCCTTTAATGATGCAAGAGCTGCCCTGATCTTTTTCTTTTCTCCAACCACTCTGGGTAATTCGGTCTTCTGAGCCCTCCCATTTTTGTCCCTAAAGAGGATTGTCCTGCCCTATATAACTAAGCCATCTGTATGCTGTTACGAGCCTTCAAAGGCCAAGAAACTGGGAGCTGAGGGGGTAAAAAAAATGGTGGGGGGTAGTTGTCAGAGAGCAAGAATCACAGGGTCCAGACTTTAAAGTTCTGGGCTTGGGCACCAGCAATACCAGTTAGCCATGTGATTCTTAAGCAACTTACTTAACCTCTCTGTACTTCTGTTTCCCCATTTGAAAAATGGTGCTATTAACAATACTTCTCTCTCATGAAATCAGCATGTGGAACAAAGTAATAGGTGTACAAATACCTTGTCAGTGACAGATCCATAGAAACACCAAGTAATTGACTGAAGCGAAGCATCTTTTCTTCATTTTAGCAGATAAACATCCAAAATTATATTTATTAAAATTCTTTATCATGGTCTTTGGCTTATTCTGCCTTATATTAAGGAATTCAAGGAGGCTATTCATGAAAATATACAGCTTACCTAATTCCAGTCCTGCTTCTGTCCCCATTAGTAGTCATGTGATCTGGGATACTTAACCATTCAAAGCCTCAGCTTTTATTGACAAAATGAAGAAAATAATACCCAAGAATTGATGTACACATTGGATAATATATAGGTATACCTTGGAGATAAGGTGGACTTGGCTTCAGAGCACCGCAATAAAGTGAGTATTGCAAAAAAGGCCAGTTGTAATCTTTTTGCTGGTGGAGGGTCTTGCTTTCTACTTGTAAAAAAATGCAACATCTGTGAAGTGTAATAAAGTGAAGTGCAATAAAACAAGGAATGCATGTAACTTCAACTTCTTTGGAAAATATCCAATAAATGTAGGGCTATACATTTGAATATCCTCATATACATATTTATATATTTTAGCTGATTATAAAGTCCTAATTTGAATTCAAGGTCAAATTTTTTTCCCATCAAAAATTTGCCATCAACAATCTTTATAGTGAAAGAATTCTGAAATAAACTTCAGTGAATATCTACCTTTTTAAGGAGGGTGCAGAGTGAGATAAAAATAATCTCCTTTTTGTAGATATGGTAAATGCCAGAGATTATTGATTTATCATCTGTGGTAGATTAAAGATGACCACAGATTCTTTGCATTCCTCTCATTCAGAGGTGAAGTCTGTATCCCCTTCCCTTGAATCTGCAGGGCTGGGGTAAGAGTGTCTCTGAAAACATTGCCAACAGAATATAGCAGAAAGGAAGTTGTTATGTTCACTTCCAAGCTAAGCCTTAAAGAGGCTAGAAACTTCTACTACCTGACTCTTGAATGCTGTTATGGGCCTTGTTCTTAGAGTGCTGCATTACTGTATAAGAAATCTCATTACCCTGAGGCTGCCATTCTGTGAGGAGGCCCAAGGTGGTCATTTGGACAGACCATAGGAGAGAGTTGCCTCACTATCCCCAGGGTCTTCTCATCTCAGCCATTCCTGTCTCCCTAGCTGAACACCAAAGGTGGAGTGCAAAGGTGAGCTGTACCTGCTGTACTTACTGTCTGAATCCCTAATCCATGGGTTCAGAGATATAAAATAATAATCTGCTTTAAGCCACTACATTTTAGACTGGTTTTCACAGCGATAAATAACTGGAAAATCACCCAAACATGAAATGATAAAATATTTGATGGCGATTTATGAGAATGTGTCACTGAAATAAAATTTCAGCCCAAAAGTTGTTTCAGTTTTAGAAAAGAAAAACATATTTCTACAGCTAGCTGCTAGTGGGTGTCTGAGAAAGTAGCCAAATACTGATCAGTCAAACTAGCATGACTCCTCAGTATTTCTCAGTATACTGAAATGAAGAAAGCCTCATTAAGTTTTATACAGCAACGAAACCTATTAGGCTAAATATCTTAGGCAGAAATACAACAGAAAGAGAAAGAGTCTAATAAAAGCCCTCAAAAAGTTTTGGGGAGAGGGGAAGAAGGTTCTGGATTACCTTCAAGGTTATCCATTATTAGGATAATGGATAAACTCATTATTAGATGATAACTGAAAGACTGTATAAATACTATACTATTCATTCAAAATCATGTAGACCACTAAAGACAAATTACTTCTAGAATACATTTGGCAAATAACTGTGCAACTCCAGAAGAGGTAATTTTAAAAGATTCAGATGAAAAAAAATACATTAAACTTACTTGTACTGTATATAATTTTAATTTTCTGTATATTATAATGTTTTGACATCTTACGAAACCTTTCTAGCTGGAGAGAGACTGCCCCTCCTGGGGCTAGCCAATTAGAGATAGCAAAGGGACCTGCTGGGAGCATGCCTTTAATGTGCAAACTAACCTGATCCAGAGCCAGACCTTCTCTGTCAGGCCCTTACAACCCAGGAGGCAATATTTCTCGACCTTTATTATCCCAGGACCAGGTTCCAGGCAACTAGAGATCACGTCTAGAGCCCAAAGCCCTCTGAAATGATTCAAACTAGGCAACCCCAAACTATTCTGTCCTACCTTGCCTTTCCCCACAGAAATCCCAGTAAAGGCTGTGGCCTTATTTCATCATATCAACATGGACATTCTTAGAACATCCTTCAAGGGGTTAAATGCTGAAAGACATAGCTGCTCAAAGACTCAGCTGAAGTCAATAGTAGCTAGTGGGGATTTAGTGCAGGTGAGGACAGGCTAGTTTGATGACCATGGAATTACAGAGACACTTTTCTGTGTCTCTGAGACAGAGAATTAGCAACTTCCTGGCTGGTACACTGATGTCTGTGAGGCATGGTTTGGAAGTGGAGGGGTCAGCATGTCTCCCGTCTTGGTTAGAAAACCAACCCAGAAACCCTGTGCCCTGAAGGAAGGATAAGTAATGTCATCTTCCTTCTCAAGGAAAACAGGTGAGGAAGTGCAGGAAAGGAGAACCTCAGCTACTTAACTCCAAAATTCAGTTTCTCATATAGTCCAGCAAAAAAATGTTGTGTGGCTTTTTAAGTACCCACATCAATTAGCTCTTATAAATAAAACATCTAAATGGTTGTGTAGTTTTGAAAAGCACACAAAACTTTAAATTGTAAAGGGCTACATAACTTCTGAAAATGAAGCATGTCTCTATTGCTGAGTTAGGAAAACTACATTAATTAAGGTAATAAGCATATCCACACTTTAACAGAAATACAAGATGAGACTCAACTTTCTTACCTGGTGATATAAACCAAGTACAGTCTATTAATCATCCATGCTGGTAGAAAGCAGATGGCAAAAAATATACAAAGTTATAACTCACTTCTCTTTTGAAATGCTTTACTCTACTATGGGCAGAAATCAGATTTCATTATCTTCTAATTTTGTAAGCACGGTGTCTTTATTTTTCTCTGAGAAAGGCTATAGTGAAAGCAAATGAACTGAGGTATTCCATCCCTTTACAGATCTGCTATTTGTCTCCCGGTGGTAGGTCAGTGAAGCAGGAGACAAACATGAATGACTCAATGGAATGTAGGAGAAATTTGGAGGTGTAATTAAAAGAATTACATGTCTGCCATTTGGTGCCTTTAATTTAGGAGGTCAGTGGCTTAAATCACCTACTTCACAGCATGAGTAATGCATAGAAAGTCTGTGTTGCAGCCACATTTAAAAGGACTCTGCCACCCAGACTGAAGCTGAGTGGCACTTTCTTCACTTGACCAAAATACTGGAGTCATTCCTCTGATTGCCTACTATGCTAGCCTTATTTAAACATTCTGGCCATTGGGATTTTTCTACCAGCTTCTTTGTATAGACTTAAAGCTGCCATTCGAGCATTTTTAAATATTGTCAACTTACTTCCTAAATAAGGGGCCAAGAAAGGGTTCCATGCATCTGGGTTATTCCAGCTGAATTAGAGTTAAAAGTTCTCTCATTGCATCAATTTTTAGACATCAAGCTACAGAATAGGTCTATCTGGTCAACCTAAGCAACTGACTGGTGGTTGAGCCACCAGATTGTTGTCTCCTTCCCAGAACAGTCTTATTAGTTCTTCAGATGATCTAGCAAACCAGTTGTTGCCTGAATATGCTGTGAGTACAAAGGCCTTTTGGCCCATATGCCTGTCCAGCCCAATAAGGTGAGCAGGTCTCCAGGGTTAGTGCCTTCTTGCCAGGCCAGTGGCCTTTATTCAAACAATGGAGAAAGCCATAGGAACACCTACTATTAGGACTCTGTTACTTGCCAATGGCAGTTAAACAGCTAATTTGGCACAGTTTTGTTTTTAAAAGTGGAAAATTTGCAGTTTGGCAGTGGGAACCCAAAACTGTTCCTTTATTTCTAATGGCCTCTTCTAGTGATAGACCCAGATGATATTCTCTTTTTCCTAAATCTTCAGTTCAATTTATTTATCATCATCCTGCCTCAAACTCTCTCAAAGCCAAATGTTTCAGCATAATTTTTATATCTCTCTATTGACTTACTCATATATGTGTTTAACATTGACTGAATGTTCACTAAGTACTAGATAATATGTTAGGAATTAGAGATCTATAAAGCATACTCATTTTAATATTTCAAAAAATTAGAAATATAGAGGGTAAAATGTGTAAGTTCCCTTTGTCTTTCCCAATTTTACTTTCTTCTCTAGAGAGAACTACTGTTAAAAATCTATATGTTCCATAGCTTAAAAAATATAAAATGCATACATATGTGTGCACACATACACACACAGCCTATGCATTGCATTCTAAGCATGCATATACATGGTGAGGTGGGGGGGTGTTCATGTACTATTTTAGATAGGAAACTCATGAGGTTAAGAAGTATAAATTATTGAAAATTATACCAAATGTTCTTTTTTAAGTCTCACTCTGATCTTTTTGTTTATACAAATTTATCAGAGTTGGCAGAAAAATGATACCACTGCACTCACAGCCAGCCATCCCAGAGGTTTTGTAAATATTCTTCTCACTCATTCATTCAAAAAATATTTATTGGGCCTAGACCACCTTCCAGACACTGCACTAACTAGGAGTATGAAAATGAAGATGTAGCCTTACCCTCGAGTGCAAAACACACAGGATTAAAATAAACGTATGTGCTATTTTTCCAAGTAAAATTTTTATTTTTATTTTTTAGAAAATAATCTCTAAGGGGATGTGGGGGGAGGTAGAAGAGAGTATAGGAGGATAAATGGTGATGGAAGGAGACTTCACTTGGAGTGGTGAACATAGGATACAGTATACAGATGATGTACTAGAGAATTGTACACCTGAAACCTGTATGATTTTATTAACCAATGTCACCCCAATAAAGTCAATAAAAAAGAAAAAAAGAAAGACAATGACCTCTAGAATCCTTTTGGTTATAAACAGTTTATAAAAATTGTATAAGCTATCAGATGCTATAATAATAGTTTTCAAATATTGCCTTCCCAGTTAAAAAGACATGGCAACTCAGTATCAGTACATGTCTCCCCAGAAGAACCTTAAGAAGTGACTTTTCAAGTAACTTGAGAAACTTTGGGCAGCGTTCACAACAAACATACTGGCCACACACACTCAGGGCTGGCTTGATGTAAGAACAGTCTGGGAGCACTCTGTTTTTCACTTGTTTATAATTGAAGCCAGCTCAGTCAGAATGTGCTGATGTGGCCCCTGGTTCAGCAGCAGGGGAAGAAGTGGCCCAGAGACCCGCCTCTTAGCCTCACAAGATAATTATGCAGGTTGAGAGAGCTGAGGAGTTCACTGGATAACAAGCTTTAATGCCATCCTTTCCCACTCATCTTAGCAGAAAACAGTCACTTGGTCCTTTTTCTGACTGGGAAGAAAAAGAAAGTCACCTTGGAATGTGCTGCAGATGGGCTTTTATAGCTGCCACTAACTCAGTTTTAAGAACAGCATCTTCTGTGAGAGAAAAATTATACAACAAATGTCCCTGATCATTTTTCTATGTAGAATGAAAGCCCAGTTGTAAATTACATTGAGTACTTAAATCATGGCATGACCTACGAGTGACCTTTTGCCTTCCTTCAGTGCAGCCAGTCCGCACCCCCCACCAATGTCACCATGGATACTGTATTACTGAAGGAATGAAGGTTGCAACAGGACTTACGTAACCCACAGGCTCATTTCCATCCTGGCCCTCTGCTCAAATTAACATTAAGCAGTATATAATTCAGAAGGGGGGAAATGCGATCATAGCTTTTGCCCCCACACTGCTATGAAATTCCAGGCTTTTATGTGCAGGAAGCTCCATGTTGATCTTGGCCTTCCCATGGGTTAAAAATCTTGTTTAAATGTTGCAGCCTTAGAATAGTCTTTGAGGTTTTTCTATGTTGTTTTATAAAAGGCTTCTGCCTGATTATTTACAGATGCTGTCTCTGAGAAAGCTGAAAATAGTCTCACTACGAATGCTGAAATTTGGACTCAGCCTTCCTTTACTATTTTATGGTGAACAGTTCAACAGTGCTCCAGCTCAAAGGTTGGCCTGCTCACCCGGCTTTTAAATGGGGTTCCTGTCAGTGTCTCCGGCATTGAGGTTTCTGTTGACCTGACCTCACCCTGTCAAGGATTCATCAATGTACTCATTCGACATATACCCGTTGAGTCCTACTACATGTCAGGTCTTGGGCCAGGGGATGGGGACATGAAGACGAAAACCAGGGCTCTGTTTTTTGAGGAGCTCAGTCTAAGGAAAGACAGTAAATCAACCAACTAGAAGATGGTATAACAAATGCTGTCACAGATAAGCAGGGCATGTGGGTGGCCCCTTACAGGGCACAGCGAAGGAGAGGAGGTGAACAGGGAGGCTAGCTCAGTCACCCAAGCTCCCTTTCTCAAAACAAACAAGGTGGGACAAAGAAGTGTGGTTCCCTTGTCTCAGTTTTTTTCCTTCTTCAAATCAAAATCATCCCTTCACCTCTTGAGGGGCAAAATCTGTAATATTTCAGATAAGGAGACACCTATTCTTGTCCTTCAAAAATCTCTAGAGAAGAACTTGGTAGAACCTTCATCAAGATGTGATAGGCAGAAAGCTCTTTGGTGTCCATAACAATAGTCCTTGAGCTGCTGTGAAGTTACTTTCTCCTGTACCAGCCCTGGTGGAAATTGGGCCTCTGTGGAAGCATCTGTCCATACTTGGAGTTGTGCTCTGCCTTCTCATTTCCAGGCCAGCAGTCCCAGCCCCTTCCACTCAGGGCCCCTTCATCCCCACTCCGTGCTTTCCGTGTCATGTCCTGGACTCACTCCAAACCCTCCGTATCCCTTCTCAATTACAAAACCCTGAACTGGGCCAGGAAAGGAGTGTGCTGGGCCAAGGATTTTCCTTCCCAATTCCTGCAAATTCCTTAGAGTCTCCACAGGCTGGTTAAATGAGTCTCTTTTTCAGTGATAACCTGGGGGAGACTCTGGGATGACAGCACTGGGGAAAGAGGTTGAGGAGAGTAAAATACCATCCTTATAGGTTTAATTAGGGACACATGGCCCCCATGGCCATCAACATTACCATACCTGACACCACTTCCTTCTCTCTGGAGCCATCAGGACATGTGGGTGAATATTGGAGAAGTGCTTTTGAATTAACAGTAGTACCATAAATCACTGTTACTTAGTTAAAGACTTCTGCATGTGATTTACAACTTGGAGTAATAATGACCTGGTGAGTTAAAGAACTCACCACTCCATCTGTTGTTCTATGGTTTCATCTTAAAGAAAAATGAACCAAAATCTAAGCTGAGAGCAATAATATAATCACTTCTCATCTTTGTATAGCATTTTTTATTTTCCAAAGTACTTTCCTATGTATCACCTCATCCAGTTCTCACAATAACCTTGTGCGGTGAATCTTAAATACACTGACTTACCGCTAAGAAAATGGAGGCAAAAAGTGTTAAGTGACTTGCTCAAGGTCACAAAGAAAGTATCAGAGGTAGGACACAAAGGCCTAACCTCCCTTGGTTATACTATAACAACTGTTTGCAAACTACATCATAGCTCAGATAGCAGTTTTTCATACACATTATTTTATTGGCCCTCAAGACATTCCCAGTATGTAAACAAGGAATTATCAATAATAAAAACTGTGCAGGAAATAACTGGAATTTTGAAATGGATCAGAATGATTAATGGGTGTTATCAATGAAAAACAAGTCTTTGCCTAGCACACCTGTTCTAGGTTATCTGATTCTATGACGTCTTATGTGTTTTGTGGTCTTCAGACTATTTTGCAACTTGTAATTTGTAGATATGAAGCAATGTAAATGATTGTTGGCCATAGACATGCAAATGAATGTTGTCCACTAGAAATGCAATTGATTTTCCTCCCCTGGTGGAAGGAGCCACTTTTGCATTTACTAAGCCAATTCAGTTATCATTCCTGATTGCTGATGCATACACCTGCCTTTTAGGTTCTCCTTTGAACTGGCTATAACATTTTATTGATTCTTTCATTAATTAATGAGTTAAATTAAGCCTTGACACATGTTCATTTGATATCTGTATAACAGTCATGATTTTACTTTTTAAAATAATTATTCTAGTTCCAGCCAATATGGACGTGTAGGTAGAAAACTTCACTTCCTCATACAACCAAAAGGAGGATAACAACCAATCTAAAATCAATAAACAACCAGAAGTACCAGAAAAATCAAACTACATGGAACTCTGACAACAAAGGAATTAAAGAAACAGTCAAACAGAACAACCAGATGGTAAGAATCCAGGGCAAGGGAGCAGCAGACCTTGAGGGCAGGGCCGGCTAAGAAAAATCTTGGGGAGGCAGCAGATGGTGTAGGTGGGGATGGCTGAACCGGAAACTGAGACTCAGAACTGACTGTGGACTACAGCAGTTGCCATGGTGGGAGAAACTCCCAGTCTCACACAAAAGTTCATTGGAAAGTGGGCTAAAGCCTTGCAGGCAGCTGTGTTGTTCCCTCTCTGGCCCCTCCCCCACAGGCAATGAGCTGCAGCAAAGAGGGTTGCCCTTCCCTGGTGAAAACCTAAAGCCCCGCCCCCTTACAACTTAACAGGTACACTGAGACAAAAAAATATGGCACAAATGAAAGAACAGAGCAAAGCTTCAGAAAGAGAGCTAAGCAAGGAGGAGATAGTCAACCTATCTGATGGAGAATTTGAAGCCCTGGTAATCAAAATGCTCACAGAACTGATTGAGCTTGGTTGAAAAATGAAAGAACAAATGAAAGATAACCAAAATGAAATAATGCAAAATACTCAGGGAACCAACAGTGACAAGAAGGAAGCCAGGACTCAAATCAATGACTTGAAACAAAAGGAAGAAATAAACATCCAGCTGGAACAAAATGAAGAAACAAGAATCCAAAAAAATGAAGAGAGTCTTACAAACCTCTGGGACAACCTGAAATGTTCCAATATCCAAATTATAGGGGTGCCAGAAGGAGAAGAACAACAGTAAGAAATTGAAAACTCATTTGAACAAATAATGAAGGAAAACTTCCCCAATCTGGCAAAGGAAATAGACTTCCAGGAAGTCCAGGAAGCCCAGAGAGTCCCAAAGAAGTTGGACCCAAAGAGGAACACACCAAGGCACATCATAATTACATTACCCAAGATTAAAGATAGAGAATCCTAAAAGCAGCAAGAGGAAAGGAAAAAGTTACCTACAAAGAAGTTCCCATAAGACTATCAGCTGATTTCTCAAATGAAACCTTGCAGGCAAGAAGAGACTGGCCAGAAGTATTCACAGTCATGAAAGGAAAGGACCTACATCCAAGATTACTCTATCCAGCAAAGCTTTCATTTAGAATAGAAGGGCAGATAGTGTTTCCCAGATAAGGTCAAGTTAAAGGGGTTCATCATTATCAAGCCATTATTATATGAAATGTTAAAGGGACTTTTCTAAGAAAAAGAAGATAAAAATATGAACAGTAAAATGACAACATATTTACAACTATCAACAAATGAACCTAAAAGAAAAGAAAAACAACAAAAACAAAAACTAAGCAAACAACTAAAACAGGAACAGAATCAGAGAAATGGCGATCACATGGAGGTTTTTCAGTGGGGAGGGGGGATGGAGGAATAAAGGAGCAGAGGTACAGGAAGAAGAAGCATAATTGGTAGGTATTAAATAGATGGGGAGAGGTCAGAATGGTATAGGAAACAGAACTCAAAGAACTTATATGTACAACCCATGAACATGAACGAAGGTGGGGGAATGCTGGAGGGTTGGGGGGGGAGGTGAAGGGTGGAGGGAGGATAAAGGAGAAATTAAGAAAACTATAAAAGCATAATCAATAAAATATACTTAAAAAGTAAAATAAAATAATTATCCTTTAACAACAGCTCACATTTCTTAGGTACTTAACTATAAGCCTTGATGGGCTTTTCATATGTTTAATTCTCATACCCATAAGGCAGGCACTCTTATTCTTTCCATTTTCTAGGTGAGAAGACTGAAATTCAGAAAGATTAAATAACTTGCTCAAGGTCCCACAGTCAGTAAGGGAGGGAGCACTTCTCTCTTGCTTCTTTCTGGGGCCATCGCTATTAATTTTTTTTGGAACCTGTGTTATCTGGAACTAAATAATTTCCTAGGGCAGCAAGGTCCCTGACAGAGATGGACATATGAGCATATGAATCCCTCTCAAGGAGCTGCGGATGGCAGTCTGCAGTTCACATACTGTGATGCTCAAATCATTCTCCTTTCTGATGTTGGTCAACATCCTACTGATACATAATTTGGGGTGCACTTGATATTCTCTGTCTCTTATTCCCTGACAGTGCAAGTCAAGGGAAGATGGTATTATGGAAACAGCATTGGCCCCACAGTTAAAAGACATGAATTCTTCAGTGGATTGAGCGTGGGCTGCGAACCAAAGCATCGCAGGTTCGATTCCCAGTCAGGGCACATCCCTGGGTTGCAGGCTACAGCCCCCAGCAACCGCACATTGATGTCTCTCTCCCTCTCCCTCTCCCTCTCCCTCTCTCTCTCTCCCCCTCCGTTCCCTCTCTAAAAATAAATAAATAAAATCTTTAAAAAAAAGACATGAATTCTTGCTCTGGCTCAGCTACTGACATGCAGTGTGATCCTAGGCACATAACCTTTCTGGTTCTTGTCTGTAAAGTGAGGAAGACTGGGTGGACAGAAGGGTGAGTAAGAGGACAAATTCAGTTGTGCCCACATGCTAAAAAAGACAATGTGCACGAGACAGGTAAGCATCATATGTGGGTCCCTGCCTCTTGTCATCAAACCTGGGCTTCGAAGCAAGGGGAAATCCCCTTTTAAAACTGGGAAAGAAGCAAGAACCCAGAATACACAAGAAGTGTTCTACATCTTGCCCTGCTCGGCAGAGCTGTCCTGATTTTTCAGGCCCAGCCCTTTTAAGAATTCTTCTGTGGATCCCTGAGCAGCCCCCTTGGAAGAAAAGTGAAACTACATGGCTGGGACTAAAAGGATATCAAGCTTATCTATGTAATTATTAATCCCCAGAGGAGAAAAATCTTGTCTTATCCATCTTTGTGTCTCTCCAGTGACGTGCACTGCCTTTTGACCCAGTGATCCCACTTCTGGGAATATATCCTAAGAATTCCGTAACAACAATTCAAAAGGACATATGCACCCCTATGTTCATATCAGTGTTATTTACAATAGCCAAGATCTGGAAGCAGTCCAAGTGCCCATCAGTAGCTGAGTGGATGAAAAAAGCTGTGATACATTTACACAATGGAATACTATGTGGTTGTAAAAGAAAAGGAAATCTTACCTTTTCCGACAGAATGGATGGACCTGGAGATTATTATGCTGAGTGAAATAAGCCAGTCACAGAAAGGCAAATACCATATAATCTTACTCATATGTTGAATCTAATGAACAAAATGAACCTATGAACAAAATAGAAACAGAGGCATAGATACATGGAACGAACTGACAGCTGTCAGGGGTGGGGGGACTAGATAAAAGAAGGTGAAGAAATTAGCCAAAGAACATATAGGTACAACCCATGGACACAGACAACAGTGCGGTGATGGCCAGAGAGAAAGAGGAGCTAGGACTGGGAGAAGTGGGAGCAAGATGTGGGGATAAGGGGACACCTGCAAGTGTCAACAATAAAAATACAGGAAAAACATTTTTTTAAAGTGTACTGAATTGAAACGACTAAAAGTCCATTAACTAGTTAAATAACCAATACAATCAACATTTATTGGACATCGACCACATACTCAGCATTTTCCCAGATGAAGAAGACCCTGGAAGCTCACCCCAAAGTGCTCATGGTCCAGTGAGACATGCTACCTGGATGCCACTCTCCTCTCTGGATGCCTTTGAGGAAGCATTCTCTTCTTGAAAATTTATCTTTGGCACTTAACTATCATTTTTGAAAAACATACAATTCAACACTCATGGTAATTTGTCCTCATGGAGATCCTACTTAAACAGATTTTTCTAACAAATATTACTTGAATGTTTACCATGGGTTATGCCTTGTTCTATGCACTGGATTAAAATAGAAGAAGCTCTGTTCCCATAGAGTTTATTTATTTACATTTTAGAGACAAGCAGGGTGGTGGAAGAAGATATCAGTTGGTTGGGCATCGTCCTGCAAAGCAAAAGGTTGCTGTTTTGATCCCCCGTCAGGGCACATGCCCGGGTTGCGGGTTCTGTCCCTGGTCCAGGCGCGTATGAGAAGCAACCAGTTGATGTTTCTCTCCCTCTCTTTCTCTCTGCTTTCCCCCTGCTCTCTAAAAATGCATAAAATCTTTTAAAAATTACTTTAAACAAAGTATTATTTCCCAAATGAAACAACATTGCATTTAATTAAATAACTAAAAACTACATCTTTTTGAGACTTAAAAATTATAAAACAATATAATTTGAGAGAATAGTAATTAAGACACCAAATAGAATGGTTTTCCATTAAGATTTCATTAACTTAATGTTTTTCTCCCTTTGGATTAAGTTACATCAGGCCAAAATGAACTTGCCCTAGAGCAGATTCTCTAAGGAATGAATGTGAGTAACACTTACTAGGGAACACAAACACAGTCAAGGATTTTTCTAAAAGATATTTTTTAAACAGATGGAAAGCTTTACTTTAAAAATGTAAAAGGTCATTAAAACTCCCTTTTTGGAGGTAATCATAATTTTTTTAGCAGGCCAGAGTGAATATTCTTAACATACAAGTGAGACTTTTAAGTCTTTAAAATGCAGTGGGGAGTAATTTTTCCTAAACAGTAAGGAGGAAAATCCCTCTGAGATTGTAAAGCCATAGAATTTGAGACTAAGAATTTGCTCATGTCAAGATGCTGTTAGTTAACCACATGTTGTGTATGTGTTTGTGTGTGTTTTCTTAACAAAAGCATTTTGCCTTGTCCATGGTGATGATGAAGATGTCAAAGTATTTAAATTATTGTTAGAATAATGTGTACCAAACTAGACAATCTCTATACTTGGATAATTTGGATCTTTATACTTGGATGATTCCATAGTAAACACTGCAAGCTATTTTCTCATGCAATTCATTACTAACACCGACCGGCAAAAAATACGCACCAGAGTGAAAGGGAAGATTGGACTGCATGATGGCAGATGTGGATGTTAATGTCTAATTCCAGGTCCATGTGAATTAATGACATCTCGATGAAGAACCAGAAAGGAAGAAGCCCTACAATCCATGTGAGGTTCCCTACCACCCCATCTGTCTAATCTATCACACTTTACTCTCTAATCTGTATTGCCTTAATTTAATTTTATTTTTTTGTTAACTAAACTAAAAACTTTATTTGGATTTGTCCAGTTTTTATACATTCTCATGCTTTTGCTATACAGTCCTATAAAATGTTAATACATGTATTGTTTCATATAAACAACACCACGCTCAGGATGAAGAACTGTTCCAAAGAAACCTATCACCCCAAAAAAACTCCTTCAGGTACCACTACAGTCACATCAGGCTTCCAGGCCCAAGGAGAACTGACTTAGTGCCCTAATTTTAATTCAAAGTTCTTATCATTGCCTGGCATTACAGGTTTAGTGATAATCCATCAATTTTCTGTCTTTCACAATAGAATGTGAACTGTCTCAGGGCAGAACTTTATTTTGCTTACTGATGCATCCTCAGCCACTAGAACAGAACCTGGTATATAGAAGTTGCTCAATAAATATTTGGTGAAAAAATAAATAAATCCTTCAGAGAACTGCAGACTCTGCACCTAGATAACTTTGCCCATTATCTCTATTTTAGAAAATTATATTTTCCAGAGCTCTAATTTATTAACTATAAATTTATTATAATTAATTATACATATATTTAAATTAAAATTTATTTATTATAATTAACTATTAATAGTATATTTTGAAAAATAATCCTCTCTTTCATTTATATGATGAATTCAAAACTTATAGTGAATTAAAAATCTCTAAGGTTTTATTTGCACAGACAAAACTGCTAAGAATATGAGTATAAATGAGCTAAGGTAAGTTTATAAATTTAAGCTAGCCTATAAAAAGTAGAATTTTTAACTGAAAAGTCAATTTTAAATTTTTTTCAACCTATCTTTATAGCAGCACAAAAAAATAAAATAAAACCAATCATTGTATAGACATACATTCAACTGAAGGACTGGATATTCTAAAAAAAAGAGGAAAAATTTTTACTGTAAAGTCATTTTCATGTGGACCCAAAATGAAGAATATAATGTCTAGTAAAACTAGTTTTCTTAATAAATATGTTTTATTAACCCAAGGGGTCAAATTTTTAAATATGTACAACAAACTTGATTATATCCTTCATCAACTTTGCATGTAAATGGCTGTCCATTTGTAATTTAAGTGAGTGGTAATGTTTCAGAACTACAGCCATACCATGTGGTCTCATGGCTGACCAACATATTTTACTGTGACTGGCCTGTGTGAGCTTTGTATCAGGCCCTTCACGGTTTGCATCTGTCTTATAATACACTGAAGATCTTTCAGGACAAAGATCGTGTCTTATTTATGTTTTTTTTTTATTTTTAATCCTCATCTGAGGATACATTTTTTTTTTTATTTTAGAGAGATAGGAAGTATGTGTGTGTGTGTATGAGAGAGAGAGAGAGATCAGTGTGAGAGGGAAATATCGATCAATTGCCTCACATATGTGCCCCGACTTGGGATCAAACCCACAAGCTAGGTATGTGCCCTGACCGAGAAATGAACCTGCAATGTTTGGTGTACAGGTTGGTGACACTCCAGCCAACCTAGCTACTTGGCCAGGGCTTATATTTATTTCTTGAAGCACTCTGGAGAGTACATAGCATGTACTTGGTTCTTAATAAAATCACCGTTGAATAAATAAATAACCCATAAGCTGTGGAGTGGGAAGGAGAGAGTAAGAACAACTGCAGGCTCTAGCCTGGATAAATACAGATGGCACTGATGACAGTGGGGATTCCTGAGGAGGAGCACAGTGCAGCAAGATAATGAGTTTGGTTTTGAACATGTTGAGTTTGAAGTCTTATTACAATACATTTTTTTGGTGGTGATGTACAGTAAGTGGTTATGAACACTGAGCCAGAACTCAGGGGAACTACAGGACTGCACTCATATGCACTGGTCTGTGATTCCAATATGCGGAGGGGAATGTTGGAAAAGCAGCAGCAACAGCAGTGGTGATGGTGATGGTGACCATGTGTGCTAACACTTCTAAACCATTGATATATATGTATATCTCATCAAACCCTTATAAAAACTGAATTAGATAGCAGAATTATAAAGGGAGGTTAGATAACTTGCCTGTGGCCCATCACAGCCCATACTCTTAATCACTTTACTAAAATCCAAATCAACTCAAAAAGAATTGAAGAGTATAAGGAAAGAATAACATTAAATATGTATCTTTTCTATATGCCTGTCTATACACAGGTCTGAAACAGGATCCATAGTGAACATGGACTTGATTATATCTACTAACTTCATTAATTTATTCATTCATTTAATAACCAATATTTATTTGGTTCCAGGTACTATGTTAAGTGCTGGCATCTACACCTAAAGAGCTAGTTTTAAAATCTACATTAAAATAAGTACTAAAAATAATGTTATCGTCATCAATAACAATAATAACACCAGGGATTTATAAAATACAGCAAAAGAGGCAACAGAGTATGGTGGCTACTCCTACTGCAAAAGAGACTGGTGTCCAGAAATCCATGCTCAGCACAGCTACTATCCTGGCAACAAAACCTCATTTAGCCTGGCTGGGTCTCAACATCCTTAAATAAAAAATAAGGGTAAGATTACAGTTAGTTCTGCTATATTGCCTGTTTTGAAAACACAAGTTCTTTCCAACCCATTTGATATATTAGGGAACAATTTGAGCATAACATAAATTTCACTTTTTGCTTATGCACCATTTCTTCAGTAACAAACAATGAATGCAGAAAACTTTAGCCATCTGAACTGAGCCATGCTGGAATACACAAAACATACACACACTTCAAACATCAACCAGCTACCTCGGTTCACCATGTACTGTGGGCCACATGCATCTACTCTGGTTTTAGTACTTTCCATCTGAGTTCAGATATAATCTTCCTCCCATCTCTTTGCAAAAACTCACAAGCAGCGACCCTTCCAGTGCCTCCTTCCTCAAATGTCTTTTCAAGGTGAAGTGCCACGTTTACTTAAGTATTTATATATTGCTTACCCATTTAATGTGTGTAAAACTGTGCTAACACGTTTATTGAGACCTTATCTCTTTTTAAATACGTTACTGGCAAAGTTTTTGAGTTTTGTGCCCCTTATCCCACTTTTCCCATAAGCCCATGGTTTTCATCCCATGGTTTTACGTAGTGTGTTAGTTTTTAGGGAGGCTGTTTGTTGCATGACACCAGAACTGACTGCGCTCATGTCATTTTCAAATTTAACATTCAGTTGCAAGGAGGAGCACCTTCTTCTTTGCACTTGGAAATTCAGCACTGTAGAAAGGCCACTATTTGGTTTCCTGCTCCAGCCAAGGATGCTTGGAGCTTCATTTAAGGCAGGACTGATATGGGCCCAAGAAACTTAATATAGTTGAAAGGCTATTTGAGGGCTGCTGCCAGTTTCTCCTTTGAGACTCCTGTGGTAACTGAACAATTGGTTTCTTAGAAGATTCTGGCATTCCCAGGAGGACTGAAGTCAAGTTGTTGCCCAGCCCAGGAGCTAATCAGCTCTAAGAATCACCACTTACAGAGACAACAATAGACTTTACAGGCCTTGTCTGATCACTACATCCTGAATCTGGGTCTGTACTGCTTGTGAAAATGCTGGAGAAAAGATGTGCTTGTGACAGTTGGTAATCTTCTAAACATAATTGAGAGAGTGAAAAGAAAGAAGAGAAGGGTCAAGTAAGTACCTTGCAAAGTCTCCACAAAAATCAAACTCATACCCTGAGTGACTCAGTACACAAATGAGGCCATCATATTATTACTAATAATAAATTACTACTGAAATATTATCCACAAACTGTTAAGCTATATTCATTGGCTGGGATAAAGCAATACAAAATATTAGAGTATATACTTACTATTGATAACAAATTACTGTGAAATATACCAACAACTGAAAAGTGGTTCAAAGTATCATTTAAAAATAAAAGAAACAAAGAACATATACAATGTTTAAAATTGCAGAGATTTTTAAAAATATAAAGCAATAATGGCTGATAATGACCCAGAAATATAAACACAGTATATCATATTTGCATAACAAATTACCATAACCAACTATGAATTAGAGCTGGCTTGCTGTCTGCGTTTCCACCACCCACGTTTCTATATTATCTGAGCACTCACATATGGCCCGTTCTTCCTCCACAAGGCCTCTTTTGGCCATCTACCTCAAGACAGGTCTTCGTCACTGCAACCATCTCCTGCCAAGTATGATGCAATGTTTTGTCAAACTCAAATCCCAATGTCAGATACCTCCTCTCTAATCACTTCCTTATTCATACAGCCAATGGAATTATTTCCCCAAATCTCCCATTTGAAGCTCACTCTCTCCTGCAGTCATACAGTGGCTACCTTTCCCCTCCAGACTCCTTCAGATGGCTTTTAATGCAAACATCATCTGTACTACTCCCCACTGAGTTGGCCAAAACCATCTTTTCCTGCTTCATCTCTCATGCCAGCCCTGTCACACTCCCAAAATGAGCCAAGCCACTTGCCATTCCCAGAAGAAGTTCCCTATCTGGCTCCTCCTCCAAGGCCAATGCTCATATAATTTGCTAAGCTTGCAATGTCAATCCCTTCATCCTTGCCTATTGTCTCACCAACTTCCCTGATCTTGACTAGCAGCTTTTTTTTTTCTTTTTACTAAATTCATTGGGGTGACATTGGTTAATAAGATTATATAGGTTTCAAGTGTACATTTCTATGATACATGATCTTCATATTGCATTGTGTGACATCTCAAAGTCAAATCATCCTTCATAACCATATATTTGACCCCTTTCCCTCTGATAAGTATCACACTGTTGTTTGTGTCTAAGAGGTTTTGTTTGTCTTGTCCATTTGTGCCTTCAGTTTTATATTCCACATATGAGTGAAGTCAGACAGGTATTAACTTTTTCTCTCTGACTTATTTCGCTTAGCATGGTATTTTCAAGGTCCATCCATGTTGTTGCAAATAGCAGTATTTCATCTTTTCTTAAGGCTGGGTAGAATTCCATTGCATACATATCTGTACCACATCTTCTTTATCCAATCATCTACCGAAGGACACTTCAGTTGTTTCCAAGTCTTGGCCACCGTGTATAATGCTGCAATAAACACAGGGGTGCATGTCTTTTCGAATACATGCTTCGAAATTTTGGGGAATAGATACCCAGAAGTGGTGTTGCTGGGTCATTTGGTAACTGTAGTCTCAATTTTTTGAGGAACCTCCAAACTGTTTTCCACAGCGGCTGTTTACATTCCCACCAGCAGTGAATGAGGGTTCCTTTTTCTCCACAGCTACTCCAACACTTGTTATTACTTATCTTACTGATAAAAACCATTCTAAAAGGTGTGAGGCGGTATCTCATTGTAGTTTTAATTTAACTAGCAGTACTGAGTAACCTTCTACACAGAAGTTAAAGAAACTCATTTGTTTTCACAATGCAAAAAGTTTTGAAATATAATGACTATTATTTTGATGGGTCAGCCTGAAGAATTTCCTGGAACTTTGCACTCTTATTTTTAATAACATAACAGAAATTTGGACTTAAATCTAAACTCTTCATCTGCTACTCACAGCGAACATCTGCAGAAGACTCTGACTGGGTTTCTGGAAGTCAGATACTCTTAATAACTTTTCACCTTTCCCCTTTGGTCTTCTATGTGTCTGTGTTGTCACTGGAGAGAATTTAAGTCAGAACCCGTGACTAATGTGCATAATATGTCAACCAAACTATTGCTACAAAACAAATAACCTTCAGCTAGCCATCAACTCTTTGTCAGAACATTGCTTCTTGGTTAAGTCACTTGACTGCGTCAAAGAGCCCTACTTAGTGATTACAATTCTGCTCTGCCAGGGGACTAGCTACAGAAAGAGGTCTTTCTCAACTAGATATGTTCATTTTGCAGGTAATAAAGGAGAAAAAGAAAGGCATACTTTCAGGAATTTAGATTTGGGACTCCACCCTATAAATATAGTTTTGCTCTAGACACTTACACAGATGTCCTCTGTGTTCAACTGGGATGTTCAGGCCTTACTTCCAGCCTATCTGGGAGTCACCTGAACCAAGTTACAACCAGAGGTAGATAGTACAAGGAGGCATGTTGTTTTCCTCTAACCAGCTATGGAACAGTTTTGTATTGCTTTCTGATGATCTTATATGTGTTAGCCTTTCCCCCACAATCTGACTGCAAGTTTCTTGAGGCCAAGGTCCAAGTTTTATATTTTATTTGTATCCCTTACATGGCTAATAGAGTAACCAACAATGAAATACCTGGCACACTACTTAATAAATATCTGTTAGTTAATTAATTTTTCTGTAAAAAGCTAAGTATCATAATACTTGTGCTTTTCAGAGATTTCTTGCTGATAATTAGAAATAACTACAAAGTTACATGACCTAGGAACTTCTAAAGTGAGAAGCCATTCTCTGAGGAGAATAAAAATGGAGATGGGGTAAAAGGGGCAGTGGAGGAAAGGAGACAGAGTCGCTGAGGAGAAATTACAGGGTGTGCTAGGCTGCCTTGGCCCAAACCAAGTCCACTCTTATCAAGACTATTTTCAGAGAACAGCTCCGTTAAATATTGATGATAGGACTGTGAAAGACCCAGAATTGAATTCCAGTCCTGTTTCAATTTTATGTGCTATGCAACATAAAGACCAAGGAAGAACATCTGGGTCACTGGGCCACAATGCACATGTTCACAGCTGGAAGAGATCATAGATGACCCAAGTTAAATTAGCTTCAGGGTGGCCACCTGCACAGCATTTTCATTTCTCTAAAATTCTTTTCCCTGCCCATCTTGACCTGTCCCATGACTCTCCACTTAAACTGAATTCTTTTTTCAAATCTATTTCCGTAGTCTCTTTTCTCTCATATGCTCAAGTTGGTTTTCATTGTGGTGCTATATGTACACACACATGGAATGAGGAACTTGCAATCATTTGCTCAGTTGATAGCTAGTTGAGTTATCTTTCTTTGGTATATTCCCAAGCACAATTAGAAAGGGCAGGAAATGACTCCAGGGCTAAAAGTTTTATTCTGATTTGGATAAGTGGCTTGAGTCAACCCAGATGGTGATACTTCATGTGACAGTATTTGAGTTGAAAGAAAAGTCTTTGGAAAAATAATAGTAATGACAATAGCTTGCATTTGCTGAGCCCTTACCAGATGCCAGACACTTTTCTAAGATCTTTTGCATCTATTAATTCATTTAATGGACTGTTAAAGCTACAAATTGAGTTTTTAAAAATCCCTAATATTTCTCTGGTGACTTATAAAATTGACTAAAGAAAGTAGAATTTCAAGCTTTGAACTGTCATCTTATAGCACACATATTTCAGAAGAAATATACATACATATGTTACATGTATATAGTTGATTATACTTTAGCTTTGAACTCTTGGATATATTTTAACATTCAAAACAATTATAAAGGGGATAAGATGACATATGTGCTAGATTGTAATATAAAAGCCATATTCTTAAATAAATGTAAAAAGGAATTAATTTGGTCACAGAGATACTATTGGATATAAAAAAAGTATACATGAGTGGTTTCAGATGTTGTCAAGCTGGAGTGCCAGCATAAACCTCATGCTATTACAATCCGGGCTGATCGATGAATTAGCCATTTATTTTCCCTAACTCTTCTTCTAAGTTGATAGCTTAGCTTCAAATATAAAGTGGTACTATATCATAGAGCTAAAGTTCATTCCAAATTTTATTATACTCTGCATTTCAGCCAACTATTTATTATTTTTAAACATGTTAAAATCTTAAGTGAACATTGGTCATTTTGCTTTTAATACTTTAATGATCTATATATCAATTTTAGCTGTAGTTTATGAAAAATGGGAGATACAATGGAAGATCAAAAGTTCTCATTACATTACATAAAGTCCCAATCACCCCACATCTACAAACTTTCATTGAATCTCCTTGAATAGCCACTGAAGGAAAAAGAATAACAAACCTGAAGTTAGGGGATGCAGCCACAATTATGGGAAGTTAAGGAGCAACTGGAAGGAAGGAATAATAAAAGAAGCAGGAATAATAATTTTGGATCGGAGCTGGCTGCCCTTAACATGCCTTCTGTATCTGGGAAACTTTTTTAAGACCCACTCAAACCTCTCCACTTTCCTCTGACAGTGCTCCCACTCTTAGGAAGTTAACCTTTGCCCCAGCCTTCCTTGCATATACTTCCACAATGGTGCATTCTTCACTGTTTTATAATTATTTGTTTCCATGTATGCCTTTTCCTCACAACCACGAACAACTTAAGAGATTTTTTGTTTTCTTCATATTCAATGTTCTATCTATCTGTCTATACTATTCAATATGGTATATCACCTTCAATGCTTAATAAGTATTCATTGGATAAATGAATGAATAAATAAGTTAGAAAATGAGGGGAAAGAGGTAGTTAGGCTAGAAAGGGAGAGAAAACCTGGAACACAGAAAGAAGAGAATCATACTCTAACAGCCACAACAATTCAAATTTTTCAAACCCCATGGTCTCCAGAAGCATAAATTCTTTTTCCCTTCACTTTTCCAATTTTATCTATCTCCTATCTACCTACCTACCTACCTTAATTGAGATATATTCACATACCATAAATTCATCTATTTGGAGAACAGCACACGGAGTTCCTAATAGTAATTAGGAAACAGTACTAATAACTTCATTTGAATAGAGTTTTACATAAAAGCATTTTCACATATGTTAATACATTGGATCCTTCCAATATTTCTTTGAATTACATACCACAAATTTTACCATGACCATTAAACTAGTCACAATTACATAGGATTCTGGGAAATGCCGGTTTAGACCAAGTTAAACAGCCTCTCTATGGTGGGATTTCACTTTAAAATGCCACACACACTTTAATGTGCAACATTCACTATGTATCACAGAGGGCTATGCCATGCTGCTTTTCCTGTGCTGATGTAATCGAGGGCATTTTTTAAAGGACCATCTTTGGAGACTATTTTGAAGGAACACACTTTGCGAAACACTGGACTTAATCATTCAGTGCTCATTTGGAAGTGTTTGTCACACTGTATGACTCTACATATAATATTGAGCAAAGAAGACATGGGCCTTGCCCTCTGCAGGGTACAGACTGTAGTTTAGGGCATTCCTGGGAATGGACATAGGAGGACGCTGTCCATATGCCTATATAAGCCAAAGTGGTGTCCTCTCTTTCTCATGCTTTAATGCTCCTTTTGCCAGTGAATGTACACCAATAAAAACTCACTTTGGGGAAAGTAATAAGAATACTTTTCTTTATATAGTTGTAACTGTACTCAACATAACAGGAAAATATGCAACAACTTCTCTTGGTCTAATGTAATTGGTCAAGTGCTCTAAAAAATTATATCAGATTCAGAAGAGCAACTTCATTTTAGCCAATAGGTTTGAAAACTAGGGATGTTCCTTACCCAGATTTGTAAGAAAAATAAAATATATTGGGTTGGAAGAACAATTAGTCAACACACATTTATTAAACACCTATTGTGTCAGATACTGAGGGCAAAGAGAAATGAGGCCAAAATCTCTCCCCTCAAGTTGTACAGAGTCTACAGAACAAGCATAACAAACATTATTATTCAATACAATGAATGCCATAATAAAAGATTGGAATGAGCCATGGCCAGGTAGCTAGCTCAGTTGGTTAGAGTGTTGTCTCAATACACCAAGGTTGTAGATTCGATCCCTAGTCAGGGTACATACAAGAATCAACCAAAAGATGCATAAATAAGTGGAACAACAAATCAATGCACCCGCCACATTTTCCTCTCTCTCTCTCTCTAAAATCAACTTAAAAAAAAAAATAGAATGGGATGAGTGATACTGGAGCACCCAAAAGGAGGCACCCAAATCTGCTGGAGGTAGGGAAGAAAGGGTAAGTGATAAAGAAATGTAATGCTTAAATAGTCTTGAACTATGAGTAGTAAATATGTAAAGTCTCTCCCAGCATTAGCATTCTAATTTCTTCTACCATTTCACCATCTTAAAATGAAGTCCTAGAATCTAACACAAAAAAATATTGTTTCTGATGACCAACAATGGAAAATGAAAAGGGATTCTGAGCTGGTATGCCAATGTTATATTCTTCAATGCTGGGGATGTCTGAGGAGTAAGTCAGGGACTGAGACAGAAGGGGAAAAAAGAGAATAAAAAGTAAGATACTGACCCTGACTGGTGTGGCTCAGTGGATTAGGTATCATCCTGCAAACCAAAAAGTCACTGGTTCGATTCCCGGTCAGGCCACATGCCTCGGTTGCGCCAGGTCCCTTGGTTGGGGGCATGTAAGAGGCAATCAATCAAT
Source organism: Tonatia bakeri (assembly GCA_004024845.1). Taxonomy (NCBI): domain Eukaryota; kingdom Metazoa; phylum Chordata; class Mammalia; order Chiroptera; family Phyllostomidae; genus Tonatia; species Tonatia bakeri. The sequence goes on from PVIA01006967.1 coordinate 62,023, forward strand.
GCTTCTCTCACACATCAGTGTTTCTCTCCCTCTCTCCCTTCCTTTCCCTTTCTCTAAAAATAAATAAATAAAATCTTTAAAAATAAACATGAAATGTAGGCTGTCACTTTCTTTCCTCTGTATTCAGACTGTGGCTCTCTGATTTTCCATCTCCATGTATTTCCATAAGAGACAGGTTATAAATTCAAGTCTTTAATTATGATGTCTGTGCAAAAGGCATTTGAATCTTTATTTTAGTCCTTAATTCTCTCCTGAACTCCTTATGGATGAGTCAACTCTTTGTAGATATTTCCACTTGGAAATCTTATCATTACCTCTCCCTGCTAACCTCAAACTAGTTAATAGCCATAGATTAGCTCATAAGTATTCCTGATTCACATCTTTGTTTTCATTCAATCCATTTTTTATTGAAAGCAAAGATGTGAATCAGGAATCCATTTTATGAACTGCAACAGAACTACTGCTCTTAAAACAGAGGCTGTAGTATGCCTTCTATTATGTGACAGCACCTAGACTTCTAGTCTAATGACCAACAATTCCCCTGTTCCCCTGCAGGGTAGGATCCTGGCAAGGTGGATAGGATTATAGGCAGAGTGTCTGCCTCTGGGACTTGACTGCCATGACCCTGGGCAAATAACTAAGCCTGGAAGCTCTGAATGAGAAAATCATCCAATGCAGGGCACAGATCCGGCACTCAGCCCCCTTCAGTAGGGAAGACTCAGTTACCATTTTGTGTGTTCCTGCCCTTTGCTCTTCACACGTACTGCTTCTCCTACTTGCATTCAAGTTTCATCTTTGCTAGTGGCACTTCCTCTGAGCACTCCAGCTCCAACAACCTTTACTGACCAGTGCCTCGACACAATGCTAGAGCCATCTATGAAAACTGGAAGTCACTGCAAAAGTTCATTTGTCATCACCTGCTAGCAGAAGGCTCATTTCTTTTTTTCTCACGAATCAAGGCTATCTCATAGACAACCCTGATTGTGCACCAGTTTTCTATATGTGTGTGTATAACACATATACGCAAGGGTAGACAAAAGTGGGTTTACAGTTGTAACACAAATAAATAATACAGTAATTTATAAATAATGATACAAGAATAAACTCTTTTGTGTACTCACAACTCTTGCCCATCCCTGTAGGTATGTGTGTGTGTGTATATATATATATACATGTTTATACATATATTCTGTATGTGCCGATTGTCTTTCCAAATGCTTTGTAAGATATCAGGGAACAGATAAGTATTTTGATTTTTTCCCACAGCACCTAAAACATAGTATGTACTTGATTCAAATCTCCAAATCTGGAAAAATGGATACATCAATTTTCTCATTGCTGAAAGAAACCAAAGGTCAAATTAAAAAAAAGAAACAACTCAATTACCTTGCATCTCATTTTCATGTCTTTCGGTTAGTAAAGTGAAACCACTCTAAATTTTGTTTAAATATCCTCTTGGGCCTTCTATTGAAATAGTGGTTAAGACTAGTTGGCTCTGGAAGTGCGGATGTTCTCACAGGTTTTCATGGGAATGTGTGTTTGTTCATGAACCCTAAAGTATCCTTGGCTCTGGATATGTGCCTATATTCTCTCAGCCTCATGATGCAGGGCAAGGGTAAGGGAAGCCAGTAAAAATGAACCATGGAGCTCAAGCATAAGGAAATGGGCTATGCTGGGAAAAGAGAAGGCAAAGAAAAAAGGAGGGTGCTCATCAAACCTTCTGATCAAACAACTTTATCAGAAAAAAGTAATAAGTGAGTATCCGTCAGTATATGTATTTTATTTATAAATTATATATACACAGACTTTACCATATATCAATATTAAATAACATTATATCTGAAATATCTTTCACTTTTTTAGACAAAAACCAAGCAAATATGTTTATACTGCACTTTGGAGATCACTGGGGTAGAGTCTAGAATCTATAGCCAGGGGCTAGTCCGGTGAAAAAGCTGTGGCTGGTGAAAGTGCCGACATAATTGAAGTCAAACCTAAAAATAACAGACCATCTGTACAGTTAATGGAGCCATGCAGATAGAAAATATAAGACCGTATTTACATTTCATGTAAAATGTAAGAAGCAGTTTTGATATGAAATTAATTTATTTTTGAGACATGATATTCCCAGATGTGGCTTCCCACACTCTGATACTCTCAACTTTCTTTGGAGCAATATTTTTTTGTTTCTTTTTTGGGGGAAGGGGAGAGTAGGGAATGACATACAGAGGGGAATGAAAAGGTTAAAATATAAGTATAGGTACAAAAGACAAGAAAACTATCTTTCCCCAATGGGAAAACAAACTTTATTTGAAAAATACATATCTATATAAATGAAATCGACACATAATATTTCCATATTGCCATAAAGCAAGAAATTTAGAGTTGTCAGAAATAATATCCTGAAATCACGCCATTGGATCTCAAACACAGTGATGAGAGTTCCCTAGTTCTCTTGAAAAAGGGGACTGTGCACAGGGCTTTTCCACATCTAGGAAAATACCTCCTCCTTGACTTGTTATATTTTGTTTTTACTTTGTCAGCTTACGCTGCTTTTGTTTATTAAGATATTTGTTCTTACATATTTTTTTAACCAGAGGCCAAACCTGACTCATTGCCCTCTTATGATATCGCAGTTCATTTCCTACAGTTGGAAATGGTTTTTCCACATGACGTTTGCACTCTGAGGTGAATGTATCATACAGTAATCACACCTGACCAGGGCAGTAATTTTCACATGGAGAGCAGAATGAAACGCACTCCAGAGAGCACAGTAACATGCACTTGTTCTTCAATGTGGCACAGTGCGTCAGCAGATTCCATTTAGTGTGGATTCCAGAGCAGCATGGAAAACACATTAGCCATCTCTCCTAGGTTATAACTACCATTTTCAAACCTTGTTCCTTTTAACTTGCAGCTGTTGCCTACATTATATCGTGAAATGTCATTCATCTGAATGCCAATTTGTCACATTTATGAAAATTCTGATAGGGATGGACTGACATTTATCTTTTTTAAAAGAACAGCTTTATGGAGATATATTCACCATATGATTCACCCATTTAAAGTGTTTAATTCAATGGTTTTTAGCATATTCAGAGAGTGGTACAACCATCAGTATAATCAATTTGAGAACATTTTTATCACCCCAGAAAGAAACCAAATACCCATTAGCAGTCATTCAGCTGCTGTACCTCCCAGGCCCTCTCAACCACTGACCTACTTTCTGTCTCTACAAATTTGCCTGTTCTGACATTTCATGTAAGTGGGATCATTTTGTTTGGTTTCTTTCATTTAGCATACTTTCAAGGCTCATCCATATTGAAGTATGTACCAGTACTTTCTTTTTATAGCTGAGTAATATTCCTTTGTATGACTATACTACATTTTATTTTTCTATTTCATCAGTTGCAAACATTTGGGTTGTTTGCATTCTATGGCTACTATGAATAGTGCTGCTATGGATATTCATGTGCAAGTTTTATGTGGACATGTTTATTGCTGGGTCATGTGAAAATTCTAAGTTCAACCCTTTGAGGAACTGCCAGATTGTTCTGACATTTATCTTTCTATCTAGTAAATAAGTTTTGTGAAAAAATTCAAATGCCAGATGCAAAAAAATAAAATATTTGCTTCTTTTCTAAAAACTTCCAAACCTCTCAAAATTTTAGCACAATCTGCAGAAACTACAATGTTTATTGCAAATTATTCTGTCTTAGTAGAGCAAGTCCAGTTGATCTTAGCGTACACTGAAACACTGTGTCAGCCACTCATTATTATTATTTGAGAACCCCTGAAAATGATAAAAAAGGCATTCATTTCATTCACATATTCCATTTGACTTCTCCCTAATCATCCTGAATTATTTTATCTATTTATTTTCAGAATATAAGGGTCCCAGGGCATAGAAGCACATCAACAAGCTTCTGAAAAAAATACACATTCATCATTGAGAGTTCACCTTCATAGTTGTTCTTGATCATTTGTACTTGTTTATTTTGCCATATTTGAGATGCTGATTATTTATGGGTCCTTCTGGCTCATGTGATTGAAGGGAGTGACTTTCTCCTGGGAATTACATGGCCTTTACGTCAGACGTAACATGTTGAGTGCCTCCCTATGAAAAACTGTTCACACGGTGCAGATGACACATACATTCAGGTTTTTTCCTTGGCTTAGAGCCTTTGTTAACCAACAGAAAGGGTATCTTTTAGTAAATCCTCTTTTTCTACAATAATTCAGGGTCAGTCATGGTTGTACTGCCTAAGAGATACTTATATTTGTGGCACCTTCCTACATGGGGTGAGACCTTGCTACTCTGAGCAGGATCTGACTTCATCAGAAGGCAATCGGATGTCCCTTCCCCTGGGACAGCATGAACTTTTCCATTTCCAATGGAGGTAGAGGCAGAGCTGAGCAACCTACCACTTCTGGAAATTCACCCACAGTTCCTACCTGACATGCTAAATGGAGGCCACCTGGTCTGGACTCTTGACTACAATCTAATGACTTTGCCAGACCAAGTAAAACAGATCCACCATAGAGGCACTCCAGGAAAAACAGCAGACCATAACCTCGGCCTGCTGAAACTCTGGTACATTGGTTTTTATGAGCCACTGTCAAAAGTGGGAGGGGCTCATCCCAGCTTCTCCTTTCGTGAAATCCAGGTATATACCACATATGTTTGACACCATTACAAAGAAGCAGTTTCTATTGCTGCATCTTTTAGTAATACATAGTAAACATACAGGTAAAACTATAAATACAGGTCCTGTCCTCTCTGCTTTTACTAAGTATAAAACCACAGATTACTTTTTTCCCCTCTAGCAGAAGGTATCAATAATGTAGTCATACAGGGAGGAAAACCTCTAGCCTTCATTATTGATAATTACAGAGTATTTTTAGAATTCTTTGCAAAAATAGCCAATAGTGAAGATAAATTGTAATTTGGTGTGGGGGTGGGGATTGCTGGGAGAATCTGAATTTTGGAAATGGTGTGCATCAGAACATGTATCTACAAAGTTCAATGTGGAATGCAGCACCACTGAGACAGAAAAACAAGTCTGCTGCTTCCAAATACCCAAGGGGTGGCCACAGACTTTCTCTTTCTCTGAAGTTTGTCTGTATCAGTGCCTTTGTTTCTCTTGAAAATATTGCTTTGTGTAGTAATCTTTCTTTTAACCACTTTATCGTCATTGTGGGATAAACACAATGGAGTTTCCAAAATGAATTGAGGAGGCTGGGACTGTCTAAATAAAACACAACTGACTCTGTTTGGCAAATGAGTGCTCGCAAACAGCCTGATCCTGTAATCTCTGTGTTGGCAGAACACTATTGTAGTATAACTCAGTTTGGCAACCCTTGTGTAAAAATAGGACCCTTGACTCAAGACACAGTGTAAACAGACTGACTTCCTAAAACCCTCAATTGGTGTGCAGTGAATGAATTATTAGGCACAGACTCTGCTATGTAAAACTAAATTAACTTGAAATACAATTAGTCTCTTCTCTATATGTTTTTCATAATATATGGGTAAGCCAACAGCCCCCATCTTCCTGCCCAAACTTCACGAATATTGTCAAATTCCTATAGAATCCAAATGGAAGATAATATTCATTCAACTACTGGTGAACTTTGAATAAACTTCAATGTCTATGAGGCCAATTAGGTGATTAGTGGCCAAAAATAAGCATAAATCACAACAATCAAGTAAATAAAAATGGTCAAAAGAAATTCGTGGGGAGACTTTTTAAACAAATTCTGTTTCCATGTTATACAAGTACAAATGCCATTTAAAGGGTTTAAAGATTTTTAAAATACCTAATTGAAATTAGGTATACTGTACCTAAACTTAATGGAAATAAAACTTTGCTTCTTGTTATATTTATAGAGGAATAAATTCTACCATTTTTAAAGCTATTTTCATTGACAGAATATTTTGCATTCAGTATATTCACAAACAATAAAAGGAACTAGTGGCCAGATATTCAAAACGATGTCACATTTCTGCTCCCAAAGAAATATTACCTGGAGGAAGGAGGAATAAATACTGTTTACTTGAATTCATCTCTTTCTTTGAAATCATACTGAAGTCTATATATTAACATTTTTTAAATGTAAAATATATACCTTTTAAAAAACAATTATTATCTTTTGGGGATGAAGTGTTATAGCAGACTTTAACTTTCTAAGTTACACAGTTCTACACCTAAATTGTTATAGCAACTGTGTATTATTTCAGTAATCAGGAAAAAATGTTAAAAAATAACTCCAGTGTGTGTGATTTTCTCTGAAGCCAGTTCTTCCTGCTGTTGTTTACACTCTAAATAGAGACAAACATCAAAGGTACCGGAGTTTGTTCGGAAGATGACCTGCAGTGCCACATAGACAAGCTCTGAAATGCTGTTAGCAGCCCTATGAGCCACCATAATGATGCTCCCTGAGCAAATCTCACAGAGATTTCCCTACTAAGATGCTTTTCTAGAGTGTGGGGAAAATCACTATGCCCCCATGGAGGTGTGCCACCTACATTTCCCTTCAAGAGAGAACCAGCTGTGACCCCCAGCTGCTGCACCTTTGGGATCCGCCACAGTGTGCCTGCTGAAGCCCCACCATCCAAAGTCTGCTCCCAGTCAGTGATGGAGCAAGGAGGTGGGAGCACTGGATTAAGGTCACGTCTTCCTGACCCAGCCCACTTCTAACACACAGTCTCTAAGCAGGGCTGCCCATCAGCCTAGTTGAGACCATCTCAGGGCTGCACTGTGGTCTGAGGCTCTTTCTACCCAATTTTCCTTTCGTCCTCCTCTCTTTTTGAAGGGTCAGACTTGCATCCCAGTCTGAAGGCTTTCCCTGGTTATTCTGGCTCCCGTACCCCATTATTTTTTTCATGCATTTCTACTAATAAATCTCTTGCACTTTACTTCTAATTCTGTGCAGACTTCTGCTTTCTGGAGGACCCAAACTAAAGCAGCCACCTTGGGTCCAACATACATTTTTGTGGGAAAATGGGATGCTGGGCCAGCTTTGGGGTACTTGCAGCAAATCCACAGATCTTTAAATGAGAATGTCTGGGCCACTTTATCAAATACCTTGCACTCTCCTGCTCAGGCCTGGCTCCCTCTCTCTACTACAGAGTAATTTTAGCACCTTGATATGAACTCTGGTTTAGCCACACCAGGGAATGTTCTTATTTTAAAAAAGATTATATGACCAGAAATCACATAACATTTTGAAAATAACAGTTATTTATAATAATATTATTTTAAAAACTTTCCTCAGAACATTTCTTATAATTTCGAAACCCCTTTCACTTACAAAATTTTATCTCGTCTTCTTTTATTCTCATTTCAATCAAGTGTGCTGGTAAATCATTTGTTAAGAGAAAATTTAATGAAGAAATGAGGCATAGATTGCCTTTACTTGTGTTAGCACATATTTATGTTACATGAAGGCACAACATGGGCACTGAAAATTACTGATTAAAATACAAGAATTTCTCCTTTCTTAACTTAATTATAATGGTAAAATGCATATAAAATTTAGCCTCAGCCATTTTTAAGTGTGTGCACTGTACTTCAGAAGTGTTAAGTACACACACATTGTCCAACAGCCCATCTCTAGAGCTCTTTTCATCTTGCAAAACTGAAACTCTGTGTCCATTAGACACTAACTCTCTGTATTCCCACCTCCCAGACCCTAACAATCACAATTCTACTCGATGTCTCTCTGGATTTTACTACTCTAAATAACTCTCATATAAGTGGAATCACACAGTATTTGTACTTTTGTGACTGGCTTATTTCACTTAGCATAATGCCCTCAAGGTTTACCAATTATGTAGCATAAGAAGGATTTTCTCTTTTTTCAAATTCCTCCCTTAGCTTCTATGACACCGCACCCTCCTGGTTCTTTTCCACCTCTAGAACACCTCCTTGTAGCCAGTTTCCCTGGGTCATCCCCTTCTATCCACTTGTTTAAGGGAGACATTCCCTGCAGTTCTGTCCTTGGCCCCTCATTGCTCCCTGTTAGTGATCATATCCATTTTCCTGTTTTTCACGCTCATATAGGTTCTGATCATTTCCTTTCCTGTGTGCTCCAGACTCACATCTTACTAACCGCTGGACATTTCCACCTAGATACCAGGGACCTATGGTTGGCCAATAATGGCCCTTAAACATGTCAGTTTCTAATCCCTAAAACCTGTTAACCTTGGAAAAAGAGACTCTGCAGGAGTGATTACAGGTTTTGATATGAGATTATCCAGGATTGTTTGAATGGGCCCTAAATACATCACAAGTGTTCTTTTAAGAGAGAAGTAGAAGGAAATTCGACAATCACACAGAGAGGCAATGTGACCAGAGGGCACAGACTAGAGTGATGTGTCCAAAAGCCAAGGAATGCCAGCTGCCAGCAGAAATTGGAAAAGACAAGCAACAGATTCTCTCCTGGAGATTCCATAACAAACCAGCCCTGCTGACACCTTGATTTTGGTTCAGTGAAACCAATTTTGGAGGTCTGTCCTCCAGAAATGTAGAAGACTAAACTTCTGTTGTTTTAAGCCACCAAGTTATAGTACTTTATTATAGCAGACACAGAAAACTGATAGAGTGCTGTATTAATTTCCTAGTACTGTCATAACACAGTAGCACAAACTGGATTACTCAAACAATAGAAATTTGTTTTCATACGGTTCTGGAGGCCAGATATCCAAGATCAAGGTGTCAGCAGGGTTGGTTCCTTCTGAGGGCCGGGAGGGAGAATCTCCTTCATGCACCTCCTAATTCTTGGTGGTTTTCTGGCAATCTTTGGTATTCCTTGGCCTCTGCTGCATCACCCTTGTCTCTGCTTATCTTTACATAGCATTCTTCCAGTGCGCATGTCCTTGGTGTCCAAATTTCCCCTCTGTACAAGGACAACAATCATACTGGATGACTCATTTGGACTCTGGCTCCCCAAAATTCATATCCTTCTCACATGCAAAATACATAGACCTAATCACTATATTCCCAAAAATCTTAATTATTGCAGCATCAACTCTAAGTCCAAAATCTCATCTAAATATCACCAGCTCAAAGTTCCAAATCTCGTCATCTAAACGTCCAAATCATATACGGGTGAGTCCAGGGGTAAGATTCAACTGGAACTTCCAGTCAATATGGCAGCAGAGGTAAACATGGCTTACTCCCTCACACAACCACATCCAAATTAAACTAAAACATAGAACCACCACCACTCAGAACCATCAGAAATGGAGTTGAATGGAAGTCTCACAACTACAGAATTAAAGAAAACACATGTATCCAGACAGGTAGGAATGGCAGAGATATGGAATGAGCTGGTCCCACATCCACATGTGGTGGATAAAAATTCAGGGGGGATATCTTGGGAGCGAGGAGTCCAGCCCCACACCAGGCCCCCAAGTCCAAGGTTCCAGTGGCCAGGAAGAAAAGTCCCCATAACTTTTGGCCACAAAAACCAGTGGGGATTGAGTCAGTGGAAGAAACTTCTGGACTCCCAAGAAGTTCCTCTTAAAGAATCCATACATGGACTTAATTAGATTCACTCCTGCTGAGCTCCAGCACTGGGGTAGCAGCTGAAAGGCACCAATGGCATGCAGGGAGAGAGTGAACTGTCTGTTATCAAGGTGAGAGCTAGGGAAGGCAGGCCATTGTCCCTTTTCTGAACCCTCCCTCCTCAGAGCCACAGAACTGGCAAGCTGATGCCATATCTGAGACTCTATCCACCTGGCTAACATTGTTTGCCCCACCCTGGAGATTCCCAGAGACTCAATCCCACCCAACTTGTGGGCCCACCCAAGGTCCTTTTCCATATGAAAGGCTGGTCTTAGCTCATGCTTCACAACTTCCTAACTCCTCTCAAACAAACAACAGCCAGCCTCAAAGAGCCCCCAGCCCCATAACTCTTGCTAAGGGGCCCTGGGCCCGGCACTAGCAGCAGCCAGCCTAGATTCACAGCTAGGCTTCGCCTGGGAATCTCCAAGCCCGGCACAAGTAGCAGCCATCTCAGATTGTATTATAGCTCGGGCAGGCCAGTCCTAGGCAAAACACAGGTGGGGGCTGATGTTGGCCTGTATCACCTGGGAAACCTGAGATCCTGCGTACCCGTGGACAGCTACAGACCATATCGGAGCACCACCACCCTGCCACTGCATAGCTGATCCTCCACAAAGGGTGGAGGTTTGTGGTCAGTGGTTACAGCCAATCCTTGCAACTGATTGGCCTGGGTAAATCCCTGTCATTGACCTGCCAACAGCAATAAAGGCTCAACTGCAAGAAGAGGATGGACTCAGCCCACACAAAAGGCACACATTAAGTACCAATTTTGGGTAATAGTTGAGTATGTGCTACTGGACCCTACAGGACACAGCTACCACATTAGGCCACGATACTGAGACAGGGAGTTATAGCAGCTCTCTTTAACACACAGGAACAAACATAGGGAGGCTGCCAAAATGAGGAGACAAAGAAACTTGACCAAAATGAAAGAACAGATCAAAACTCCAAGAAAAGAACTTAAAAACATGATAATACGAACTACCAGATGCAGAACTCAAAACACTGGTTGTAAGGATGTACAAGGAACTTAGTGAGGAACTCAATAGCATAAAAAAGACCCAGTCAGATGTGAATGATACACTAATTAAAATAAAGAATAATTTAGAGGGAAAATACAGTAGAGGGGATGAAGCCAAGGATCAAATCAATGATTTGGAACATAAGAAGCAAAAAAACAACCAATCAGAACAAGAAGAAAAAAGAATCCAAAAATATGAGGATAGTATAAGCAACCCCTTGGACAACTTCAAATGATCCATTTGCCTATTTGTACTACAATTTTGGAAAATTCACAATGTAGGGCTGCCAGAAGGAGAAGAGAAAGAAAAAGAAACTGGAAATCTATTTGAAAAAATAATGAAAGGAAACTTCCCTAATTTGATGAAGGAAATAGACATGCAAGTCCAGGAAGCACAGAGAGTCCCAAAGAAGATGTATGAAAAGAGGCCTACTCTAAAATGCTTCATAATTAAAATGCTAAAGGTTAAAGATAAAGAGTGAGAATTAAAAGCAGGAAGGGAAAAGCAGTTAGTTACCTACAGTGGAATTCCCATGAGATTGTCAGCTGATTTCTCAAAAGAAACTTTGCAAACTAGGAGGGATTGGCAAGAATTATTCAAAGTCATGAAAAGCAGGGACCTACAGCCAAGGTTACTCTACCCAGCAAAGATATCATTTAGAATTGAAGGGCAGATAAAGAGCTTCCCAGACAAGAAAAAAACTAAAGGAGTTCATCACCACCAAATAATTATTATATGAAATGTTAAAGGCATTTACTTAAGAAAAAGAAGATCAAAACTAAGAACAACTAAAAGGCAACAAATATATATCTATCAATAATCGGAATATTAAAAACACTAAACAAACAAGAATATCAGAGACAGAATCATGGATATGGAAAGCATCTTGATGGTTGCCAGAGGAGGTGGTATGGAGGAATGGGTGAAGAGGTGAGGGGATTAAGAAGTACAAATAGGCAGTTACAGAATAGCCATGGGGATGTAAAGTACAGTATAGGAAATTGAGTAGTCAAAGAACCTACGCATGACCCATGGACATGAACAGTGTGTGGGGATTGTCTGAGGGAGTGGGGACGTGGTGCTGGGTGGAAGGGGGCAAAGGGTGAAAAATCAGGACAACTACAGTAGCATAATCAATAAAATATAATTTTGAAAAGATATTCATCCTGGAGCAAAATTCCTCTTCAACTGCGAACTTGGAGAACAGATTATCTCCTTCCAAAATACAATGGAAAACAGGCATAGGATAGATATTCCCATTCCAAAAGGGAGTAATTGGGGGAGGGGTTGGGAAGCTATGTGTCTCAGCAAGTCAGAAAACAAGCAGGTCAAATTCCATTAGATTTTAAGGTTTGGGAATGAATCTTTTGGGCTTGATATTCTGTCTTCCAGGATGGCAGTCCACTGCCTGAGTCCGGGGTAGTGGCCAAGACCTCTGGAACTGAGGGGTGGTTCTGGTCCCCAGACCTGTGCTTGGCAAATAGCGGTCCAGCCACACCCTTGGGGTTCTCTTCAGACAACCCACTTTTTCTTTTTCTGCAATATAGATAGGCTGAGAATTTTCCAAACCTTCAAGTAATATTTCTTTCTTGTGTAATGATTCTTTCTTCAATTTATTTCTGTCCTGTTGCATTTGACTACAATCAGCAAAGAGGAACTAGATCATGCTTTCAACATTTTCTTAGACATCTCATCAGTTAAGTATCAAGTTTATCACTTGCAAGTTGTACTTTCCATCCAACAGAACACAACAGCCATTTCTGCCACTTCATTACAAGGAGTGCCTTTCCTTCAGTTCCAATAACACATTTCTCATTTCTGTCGAGACCTCCTCAGAACGGCCTTAACATTCATATATGTCCAGAAACACTATATCCATGATATATGTATTCTCTAAGATAGGAGCTACCTTTACTGCTCTCCTCTCCTTTTTCTGAACTCTCATCAAAATCACTTTTAATGTCCACATTTCTACCAACAGCCTCTTCAAGGCTTCCTTTAGCATGCACCTCCAAACTCTTCTAGCCTCTACCCATTACCCAATTCCAAAGTCACTTCCATATTTTTAGGCATTTGTCACCATGCACCACAATTCCTGTTACTAAAATCTGTGTTAGTTTCCCAGGGCTGCTACCACAACAAAGTACCAAAACCTGAGTGACTTAAGCAACAGAAACTTATTCTCTCACAGTTTTGGAAGCCAGAAGTCCAAGATCAAAGTGTCTGCAGGATTGGTTTCCCCCTGAGGCCTGTGATGGAGAATCTCTTCCGTGCATCTCCTGGCTTCGGGTGGTTTTCTGCCCATTTTTATATTCCTCAGCTTCTATGGCACCACCCCAATCTCTGCCTTCATCTTCTCATGGCGTTCTCCCTGTGTGTGTCCTTGTGTCCAAATTTCCCCTCTTTATAAGGACAACATTCACACTGGATTAGGGCCCACCCTAATAACCTCATCTTAACTTGATCATCTGCAAAGACCCTATTTCCAAATAAGGTCAGCTCCACAGGTACTGGGGGTTAGGAATTCAACATCTTTTAGGGAGGCAAAATACAACTCAACAAGTACCTCAAATTCACCATGTTTTAACATAATTCCTGCCCCCCTACAAAAAGAGTTGTGAGCTGGTGAGCCTACCACCAATGATCCAGTCAGAAGCTTTGGAGTTATCTTTTTTTTTTTTAAGCTTTCAACATCAAGCATTTATTCTCACCATTACAAGTCTGCATATCAACTCTAGTTCAGCTGGTCCAGACTGAGCTGGGGAGCTTTGCTTCTGCCTTCAGACTGCCAGACAGCTGAGTTTGAACAGACTGTGGTTGGGTCAAGTCCATTTTACTTGTATTTATTCTGGATCTCAGGTTGAAAGGGCAGTAGCAACCCAGAAGTACACCTCCTCATAAAGTGGCATAAACAACCCAGAGGATGAGAGTGATACTATTCATGGAGGCTGCAACAGGAAATGCCACTTTGCAAAGATAAGAAGCAAGTGGCTAAATTCTTCTCTAGATATAATGTGTTTCAATGAACTGATTAAACAAGATTTGTATTCAATGAGCAACAATGATTGAGCACCTACTCTGGCTAAGCCTATGCTAGGTGTTTTCAGAAATACGTTAATCCTTGCAACAAAGAAGTGTATCCATACACGTGAAGGTTATACAGGCTTGGTGCTAAAACAGACCAGAAACAAGAAGAAATGCTTAAAATTCCCCAGCTTCCCTCATCCCCTGCATCAGTGCTAAGGATCTCAAAGGTGTCACATAGGCAGAAGGGCCTGAGTGCCTGTATCTTGGCAGGCAGAGGTTAAGGTAAATGGCCCTCAAGTCTGACTTCCTGGATCCAGATCCTTGGTCTACCAATTTCTAACTGTGCAACCTTATTGAGGTATTTAACCTATTTGTGGCTCAGTTTCCCCATTTGTAAAATAGGGCAATGAGAGTACAGTCATACCTCAGTACTCATCGGCTTCAGAACTGGTCAAACCCTGTATTGGTCACATTTTAACGAGGAAAAAAAAACAAAACTGTTTCGGCACTCAGTGCTTGTTCGAGACTCATCGCACTTGCCAGTGAGTCACGATGCACCCCGACAAGAGAAAATGCTTCATCGTTCGGTACTCGTCAGTTTTGGCTCATGTCACGAGTTCCAGAACAAATTAATGATGAGTACTGAGGTACCACTGCATATATTTCATAGAATTATTGTGAAGATTTAGTGAAACCATACACCTAAATTTCTTAAAACAGCACCAGGCACTCAGAAAGTGTGTGGTGTTAGTGCTGTACCAGGTGCAACATGGAGTTATCTTTGATGGCTCACTTTTCTCTGAACTCCGTCAACATCCAACTCTACTTATTTTACCACCTGAGTACTTACTGATTTTAATAGCATCTCTCCATCTCGCCAGCTAAAGCCTTCAGGTTAAGAGTTTAGGTCCTTATCATCTGGGCTATTGCAATAGACTCTGCATGGTCTCCCACTACCCAGTCTTGCTGTTCTCATATATGTGCTCCCTTCTGGGCTCCTGAACTACACAGACTGCTTCTCATTTACCTTGGAATCCCACTGGACTCACACAGAGCCTGTCACGTAGAAGACACTCAGTAAATGTAAATCATTGAACTCATTCAAGAAATTGCATTATGTACACAACAGCAAACCAGTGTCGTTTGAAGTCTTCTGTGGGATTTAGTGATAAATTCTGTATTGAAACAAATGTTGTAAGAGTATTTCTGAGAACGGGATTTTACCAACAAAGTTTTCATTTTGATAGTGGGTACATCTCAAATATTACTTAAGATAATGCTTTATACACCACTAGTTTAGAAGATAGTTATATTATAGAAGAAAGATATCACCTTGACCTTAGCAACACCTGGTGTCTTACTCTCTCTGGAGCGTCTGTAATATTTGTCTATATCTCTGATTAGGTACTTAATTGCATATTGCCTTACATGCTTCTCTATTTTTTTAAAGATTATGTCTTCTCTCACTTACATTGTAAGTTGCTTGAGAAAAAGAATTGTCCCCACTATGTAAAACCTAGTGTTAAAAATAAATGTTATTAGGTGAATAAATTTCACTGGTATCAACACTCACACAGACTGTTAGAAAAAAATAAACTCAAATTGTACACTATTGTTTCCAGTATTTATTATTTAATTTAGGAGCTCGGGTAAATCAGACAGACTTGGTTTCAAGGTTCTCCTACCTACTAGCCTGTAACATTGGGTAATTTATAAATTTGAAGCCTCAGCTTCTCCATCAATAAAATTGGATCCCTCCCTTTAGTTTCTCCTTTAAAGGACTATAGTCAGGATTAGTTGAGATAAGCAGGTAAAGTATAGCACAGCACCTGGCATATGTTAAATGCTCACTAAGTGGTGGTTATCATCATCATTGTTATCATATTCTGTTCCTTTAAAGCTTTGGTTACTGCTTCTAGGACCCCCCTCTTCAGCATGATCCTCCTCCTCATTACCACCATCAACAAAGAATATTTCTTATGAATCTTGTAAGAAATATTGTGCTTCCAGGTGTAGGCTCTGGCAGAATTCTGAGGGAATGCAGCAGACCAGCTGATATTACCCCTGATGAAACCCAAAATTTCCCCAGTCTGAGCCAGGATCTAAAAATTGGATCTCTAGGATTGACTTGTAGATTTGCTTCCCCCCCCCCCCCCCCCATTATTGTGTTGCTAATGTCCTTTTTTTGGCCTTGGATTTCTCTTCTATTGAACTTGACAGCTATTCATCCTGCCACAAAAATCCCTAAGGGCTTTGGCAACACACACTTTCAACCAGAGAATGGGGCTGCTGCAGAGGGAGGTAAGGATGCCTTTATGCCACCAAACAGTGCACGCAGGGACACAGTGTCAGAAGTCCGAACCCATGGGAATTTGAAGTTAATATTCTACAAGTTGAAAGAATGTAACCAAAAGATGTCATCATAAATCAGCAGGAAACTAGAGTTCTTTTTTTATTATACTCTGCCAAAGCCATCTTGATACACAGAATTTCTGAACAACAAAGAGAGGTCTCTGGGGTTTGGTGGTTTATTTTTCTCCTCCCCACCCCCAACCAGTCCAACTTCCCTTACTAAGAAGCAACACTGAGTGTAGGAAGCAGGAATTCTGAATTATTGTCATATGAGCAATGTTGCTTGATCTAGAGATCAATGAAGACAGGACTGTGCTGGGAGATACAAGAACAAGATCCACTCCTGGCCAAGTTTGGGAGCTCTAGAATTTGGAAATTGATCAAGAAAGGAAAGAGGAGGAGGAAGAGGGAAATTAGATCAATGAGGAGGAGGAGGAAAGTGGTCAGGCCCTGTCTCCACTCCCCCAGCACACACAAAGAACACAGAGCTGTCTGCTGGCAGTGAGAAAATGGGTACATATTAAAAGGGTCAGTGCTGAGCTTTGCGGAACAGAATGCTTACTTCTTCCTCATCTGTTCAACCTCTAAACACTCTCTAGGTCCAGTCCTTAGCCCCATCTTCTCTGTCTACACCTTTCTTACATAGTTGTGTCTCATCACCTGGCTTTACACTGAAGGCTCCCAAGTTTTTTGTGCAATCATGACCTCCCTGCTGAGTTCTGGACTCATACAACTATATCCCACTTAATGTATAATAAGCACCTCAAAATTGATATGTTTAATACAAAATTCCAAATATGCTCCCCTCTTAGGCTTCCCATTGTCAATAAATGTACCGCTGTTCACCAACATGCTTAGACCAAACACTTAAACAGCCATACCCCCATATCAGCAGGCCCAGTCAGCTCTGCCTCTAACATACACCCCAAATCCTATTACTTCTCATCATCTCTAGGACTACCATTCCATCACTTCCCACCTAGTCCACTGACACAGCCTCCTACAGGTCTCCTTGCTTCCACACTTGCCTCCCTACCCTGCATACCCCCCAATCCCTTTCCCATAGAGGAGTCATTGTGAGATGTAAGCCAGAGCATGCCACTTCCCTACTTGACCCCTATGAAGACTTTCCACAGACCTCAAAGTCCTCCCCACGGACTCGAGGTCTGAACATGTTCTAGCCCCTCCCATTCTTGATCTCATTCTTTCCATTTCCCCTTCACTTCGTTCTAGTAACGTCTGGCTTAGTTCTGTTCCTAGAACACTCCCGGCTGTTCCCACCTCAGGGACTTTTTACTTGCCATACCCTCAGGCTATACTATTCCCCGAAAATCACAGCATCCATTACTTTATTCCTATCTCTGTTCCAACTTTGCCTCCTCCCAGAGGCCTTTCATAATCATCCTAACTAAAACAGCCACACACCTCCATTGCTCCTTAGTGCCCGGTCCTGGTTTTTCTCCATAGCATCAATTACTGTTTGAAAGTTTTTTTAGTTTATTATCTATCTCCCCCACCTGCCTGAGGACAACTTTCCCCATAGCACCTATTACTATCTACATTTTTTTTTAGTTTATTATCTGTCTCCTCCATCTGCCTGAGGACAGGTACTTTCTATCTTTTTCTCCACTATATTCCCAGAATCTAAAACTAAGTCTGGCACATAACAGATATTCAATAAATGTCCAAATAAGTTAAGCCATTGACATTGGCCAGAATGGACTTTCTATAATCAGAATTTTGAGTTTAATTTTCAAAGTGATGAAGGACATCTGTTGGCTACGATAATATTTGAAGATCACTAATGTTCCTGATCTTACTGGTGTCCAAGCATCTCCCTCTTCCCACCAGCAGGGCCATCTTTCAGGATCACAGACCATATACCCTTCAGGTGCTGCTTGTGAGCCAGACAGAAACAATGCTAAAAATCATTGCTTCGCATTCCATGATTGTGTGGTAGCTACACTGGAAGATAAATAGAAATGAAAGGCACTGTGATGCTATAATGTTATAAAAATAGTGCAACCTACTTTAAATGACACAATACTTAAGTGTATGAGGCACACCCAAGCAGGGTGTGAAATGAGACCATATGTCAGCCCTCAAGTGGAATTATAGAGCACGTGGCTGAAGGCCGACTGGGTTAAAGGGGCCGTGCAATATTTTTCTGAATTCAAGTTAGCCACAGACTTGAGAAAAACCATCTGACTTCCACATTTACCCTGTCTCACAGAGGTGGGCATGGCAGCACTAAAATCCAGCAGGCACACTGTAGCTGTGCTCACTTCCAATTCTCAATACAGAACTACAACACTGTGTTATATTGTGTTTGAGTCTTAACGAAATAACACATTATTGATTTCCACAGTGCACACTGCTTGGTTCTACACCCTCCATACGAAACACAAACCCTCGCTGGTTTAAGAGTGCCAGAAAGCATTGGGGTGCTGGGACCAATGGTGAGCAACTTGTGCTCATAAGCCAGGCCCACAACACAGCTTTGCACAAGGAGGGGAAAACTGCCCAGAAACCTCCCTGGGAGAAACCTCAATATTGCCCACGTTCTCCCTTCAGTGCTGGAAACAGCAGCATGACTTCTGAGTTACCAATGATCGGTTCCCCACACTTCACTGGAGCCTTACCGCACCTCAGTTTAAGAAGGTCACAAACCCACTCTGGGATAAATGCTCTCACAGCTTACTGGAAACCCACTGGCGGCTAATACAGTGTTTTGAGAATAAGCTATGTAATCTTCAAGATTTCCAAAAGGCACGTTTTCTTCCAACAAAGAGCAAATTCTGACAGAGCTCTGTGGGCTGTGGGCAGTGGTCTTCCCTTGGCTGCTCATTATTTTGCTTCTGGAGGGATCACACATGAGGATCAAAGGCTGTTGGGATGGCAAGGTCAGCTTTCCAGCCAGAAAGCAAAAATAAAATACAGGTGGTAGGGCAGAAGGACGCGGGCATGCCCACATACAGCCCAACCTGAGACTGCAGCTCCCTCTTTCTGGGCAAGTGGTTAGTCATCCTGCTTGCTCCGATGAGCCTGGAAACGCCTTCAGGTTCTTAAATATTTCACTGCTTTCGGCAGTGTTCTCATGGGCATTTCATTAGGATGGTGGTTTGCTGCCATCCTTGAGAGTTTTCTCTTGGCAAGGATCAGTGCGGCTAGGTGACTGCTCTTCCTCTTAATACCCTTAATTAGATTATATTTAACAGCAGGGACTGCACAGTGCGGCTGCTGATCTGCAGACAAGGAGTGGCTTACCTTGTAAATTAATAGGCCTGACTGGGATTATGGAAGCTAGCTGTGTAAACGCAAACGGAGCCCCTACGCCAACAGTCCTTGGCCTGCTGACACAGCTGCACCAGAGCACCCAGTCACTGGAGCGCCAAAGGATATTCAGTTACAGTGAAGAAATCATAACAAAGACAGGAAACAGATCAGCACACTCTGGATTTAACAACGCCCCCCACCCCCACCCCAGGGAACTCTGCTGATTTCTAGGCTGCAGATGTTTTAAACCTTGCCTTGAAGAATGTCCATGTCACATGCTCAAGCTGATGGAGCTGAGTTCAGTGTTTAATTGAGGTGTACGTATTCAGAAAGTGGACCAAAGTGATGTTGCTTAGAGGTCCTCATCTTTGAAATAAAGGTGGGACAACTGTTAGAATCTGCAAAATCCTTAGGTGGAGTCTGCTGAGCTGTCAGGAAATGAATGCCGACAAAGCCCAGTGTTTGTTTACTTAAAATAAGGTGTAAATGAAGCCAACTGGTCTCTTCCACGAAGACCTGACTAGTCAGTCCCTACAGATGTGGGCTTTCTCAGCTGTTTCCTCCTTTTTGCCATTCTCAGCACTACACATCAAGCGGAGTAGAATGAAAACAAGCCTTCCTCATTCAGCATTTTGAAACATCCCTGCCATCAAAGACGGGTCCCTTGACTGCTCAGAGCTTATGATTAAGGGGATGGCGTATCTTACTGGCAGGATAAAGGTCTCATTTTGCAAAAGTTACAGTAAAGTTTGCAGAATTGGAAATTTATCTTTCAAAGTTCTCTGACTGAGTTACATAAATATGTCTAAGGCTACATAAATATGTGGTTTGCCAGAGGCACCACATTTTCTCTGTGGCAGGGACCAACTGGACCCTGCCAGAAAAGAGTTCAGAGGAGGACTATGGATGTCAGATAAACATCAAGCCCAGGAGTTGAAAAAGAGAAAAATGTTCAGCTCACTTGCGATCTCCTTTGGGGAGTCCCATTTGCAGTTATCTTACTGTTCTAAGGTTCCTCATTTATAAAATGGGTAATTTTAAGAATGCTCTCAGACGACCTTGTCAGGACCCAAAACTCTATTACTGATTTTCTAACTTGTCCTTGAAACATCCCTCTGAGGACATATTTTTGTTTTTCATGTTAAGAAAGCAATGATCATTTTAACCGCTACTGGATCAAGTCTTCCATTAGAACAGACCCAGATTTCTGGTAATTGAGAACAATTTTCCTATCTCCACCTGAGCTTGCAGACTTACACAAACAATTGAGAAGATGTGAGTGTGGTTGGAGAGGAGGCAGAAGGGGAATTATCCAGGCTGGTCCTCTCCCCTAGCCCCAGGCACCAACCATCCCTTAACTGTGCAGACCGACTTTGCAAACGCAAGCCTTAACTTCTGTGAATGAGTGGCAGTTTAGGACATAGGAGCTGACAATAACTCACTTATGGGGAGGCCGGGAGCATTGTTGGACAGTTCCACCTGTTAAAAAGTCCCTTCTCACTTTGGCCCTTTTCCATCTAAATTCCTGTCCAGCAGAATTTATGACCCTAGATTCTCTCCCCATACAGTCACTCCCCAAGACCCCTCTTTTCTAGATGATTTCATTTCTCCCAGTTTTCTCTCTGCTCCACCACTGCACCCGATGGAGTTCTCACTTCACACTCAGAGAGTTCTTACTCAGGATCTAAATAACTAGTACATAGCATTGGGTCATCCCTAGTCTAATGAGAAACTTGGACTTTATTAGGGACAGGATGATTCTTATGTATGGGCAGAAAAATCCTCCTTATCTTAAGATTTGAAGGATTCCAACAAAATTGACTGTTTTGCCAATCTACACTAAGTCTAGAAAGTCATTGATTGTGTATTGTTCTTTGGATTTCAGTAGCACCCTCTTGAAAAATTCTACTTTTGAATGATCACCCGGGAGAGGGAGCAGGCACAGTGCCTTGTACATATGTGCTGAATGAACTTATAAGTAAAATCATAAATCAAACAGCTTTTCTCACTGGGAGAGCTCAAAGGGGCTAAGGGTCTAGATGCCTGGAAGAGACAGATGCGGCACCGTACGTAAAACCTGAGTGGCAATGTGAGGGGCATTTAAGATAGATCTGTCCCCTAAAAGTCTGCTAAGGTCAGGTCCATGCCAGGAAATCCCAGACTAGCTTTCTGCACTCCCAGGGCAGCAAGTATCATCTGTGTGCTGGAACAATTTTGTTTACTCCCTTCTCCACTTTCTGGAAGCTTCATGGTGGAGCCGGGACCACGATATAATTCCCTGACTCTCTCATGCTTCCCAGCATGAAGTAGGAGAGTACAGGAGGAAAAAAGGGTGGTGAGGACCTTCTCAGAAGAGAATCATTGTTTATAAGGCTGGCCTTGAAATCAGCCTGAAAATCCAACAAAATGTGCATTCAATGCACAAATTCGTTTGTTGGATTGTTCTCTCTTACTTATCCTGTTGTTTAATAAACCATAATGACCTCTCAGTACTCCCCCAAAGGACTGCCCTAAGGTTCTCCTTTTAAAACGGACAAGTGATGAGTGATGATTGATTAGCCTGCCGAATCCTTCACTTAAGAACTTGTCAAGAGAAAGAAGAAAATAGACTTAGCTATTTTGATTTGGCAGTGAGCTCAAGTAAGCTACATCCGTAAAACAGTAAAAATGTTTTTGACAAGAGATGTCATTTAAACACGTGTGGAGTCCCTCTGCTGTCATCCAAGAATAAAATCCTGGCTGTTTCCTACCTGTTTTTATTCTTCTTTTTCCATAGTCCCTTGGGATGGGCCACAAGAGAGATCAGGATTCTTTTATTCACTACATGCTCTGAGGTTTTATGGACTTTGTCTCACCTTTTGAATCCCCTGCACTGTTGCCCCAAGTTTCTTTTTATGCATCAGCGAAAGCCTCAGCCAAAGGAAAAGAAGTTTTCTTCCCATTGGAGTGGAATTCAGGAATTTATCTTTCTTAAGGTCCCGAGTCAAGTTAAATTATGTTACCTGGGGATGCTGCCAAAATGCAGGTCTGTTCTGTTTTGAATCATGAAACCACTAGTGGTAACCTTATTTCCAGACATTTGAGATGAAAAACAGCAGTACATGATGTATTTTACAAAAGAGGATTGCCAAGTATGTTGTGCCTTCAACTTAGTTTTCCTGGTAATCTGAACACTGACCTTCAACAAAAAAGGGAGGTGAGATGACATGGGCTGTTTATTATTAAATCGTATTCACATATCAGTTGACTGACAACCCAGTGACCAACTTCCCTCAACATCTTTCAAACAGTTTGCCACAGTGTCCCATGGTCTTTTCTTTTTACTTCTGCAATGTTCATTGATCACTCCCCAGGTTACACAGCAGAAAGAGGCAATGTCTCAGGCCAGCCCATTACTGGGAGGGTCAGTGAAGGAGCTGCAGCCAGTTACCACTGAACTTTGCTTAATGTCCCTACAGTCATGTCTCTCTTGAGGCATTGTCTTATTTTGTTGAGTAAGTGTAAATTAACTTTGAAGAAAGGTTGATTGGTTGGCCAGTCAAGACCCTACTGCTGAAAGTTGACTGGCACTCACTTGACTCACTGTTCTCAACAAGGTGTCTTTTTTCCATTATAAAAAGATTTGTTAACAATTATCTGAGCTTACCCAAAGGATACTGAATTTTTTTCTTTTCCAGTAGTTCAAAAAACAATCCTTGAAAATAGTATATAACAGCACTGCCCAACAGAAACATAATATAAGCCACACACGTAATTTAAAATTTCTAGCAGACATATTTTTTTAATCCTCATCCAAGGATTTGAGAGAGAGACAAAGGGTGGGGGAGGGAAGAAGAGAGAGAAAAAAATATCCATGTGAGAGAGAAATATCAATTGGTTACCTCCTGTAATGTGCCCTGACCAGGGATCAAACCCACAACCTAGGTATGTCCCCTGGCTGGGAATCAAACACACTACCTTTTGGTGTACTGGATGACACTCTAACCAACTGAGCAACCTGGCCAGGGCTCTAGCAGCCACATGTTTCAAAAAAATAAAAAAAAAACAGCTGAAGCTATTTTTAACAGTATATTTTATTTAACCCAGTAGGCCCAAATACTGTCACCTCAACATGTAATCAATATAAAAATTATTATATTTTATATTGTCTTTCATATTACATCTCCCACATCTGGGTGGAGTTTAGACTTCTAGCGCACCTCAATTTGAACTAGCTACATTGTCAAGGTCTCAGAAGCCACATACAGTTGGAAGCCACCACACTGGCAAACTCAGGTATAGCATTGCTCTGCACACTCACTGACTTAAACAGAAGTTTAGGGAAAGGGGGAGAATAGAAATATTAACCAGTATCTCTTTCCACATGGCAGCACACTGAAGTGTAGTGAAATGTACAGAAACTGAGATGTAAATAAGTGACACTCTCAGGCGATTTCCATCCTATTCCTTTTTAGTTAATACATATCATCCTTGTATAATAGCAAAATAACTCAAGCTGACTTCTTCCCTTTTGGAACAAAGGAAATGGGGATACTCAATAATGAAGTCACAGTCACTCTGAAACGTAGCCCAGCAGTACCTCAGAAGGGTAAACATAGAGTTGCTACATGACTCAGCAGTTCCACTCCTACCCGAGAGCAGTGAAAACACACATGCACACATAACAGCCCAAAGGCTGCAACAACTCAAAGGCCTGTCAACTGTTGAATGGATAAGTAAAATGTGGTATATCCATACAATAGAATATTATTTGGCAATAAGAAGGAATGAAGCATTGACACATGCTACAACATGGGTGAGCCCTAAGGACATTATGCTGAGTGAAACAAGCCAGATACAAAACACTACATATAATATGATCCCACCAATATGCAATGTCCAGAACAGGGAAGTCCACAGAGACATAAGTCAGCTTAGTGGTTGCTGAGGAGTCGGGGTAGTGGGAGTTGGAGGGAAATAGGGAGTGACAGTTAACGGCTACAGGCTTTCTTTCTGGGGTGGTGAAAGCGTTTTAAAATGGGTTGTGGTCATGGCTGCACAATTCTGAATTATGTATTTTAAATTGGTGAAATGTATATGTGAATTATATCTCAATAAAGCTGTTATAAAAAATAATGAAAGACTGCCACTTGATGTCTGAGGCCCCTGCATTCCACATGCATTTTAGCAAATGATCATATGAGATTGAGCATGTGACCAAATATACATGGATATACATTGGTATTCAGCCAATATAAACAAACAATGGTTGAAATGTTGAAGCCTATATGTTTCTTCTATTTGAAAAAAGAAAAGTAGAGCAGCCCCAGGTTAATTTCTCCCTAACCAGAGTTAATTAAGAAAATTAAGTTGCAATATTCAGATTTAAGCCTTTCCCAGCAAGAGTGGAAGAGCCAGCTTTTCCCATAGCTGCATTTTCAGGACAATGGGTGATAGAGGGTTAGTCTGGGGAGAGGGTGGCAGATTCTGTAAACACACAGGCTCAAACTGAGAGCCCCCCTTGCTCCTGCAATCCCACTGCCCTGCTCACCACTTCCTCCTCCTCGGTTCCAAAATGAGCTTCCAAACTCAGAGCTGGATTTCAGCATCAGCTCTTCTGGAAAGCAAATGACTTACCCTTAGCAGAGTATTATCCTCATTGATTTTGTGTTTCATACTTTTTTTACGATGTTTTGTTTTATGGTTGGTTTGTTGTTGTTTTGTTTTCCCCCAAATCAAAAGTGTTTCCAACACCACACTGTCACACCTTTGAAGTGACAGCTGCTTAGTAAAAAGTGCTTATTTTTTGTACCTTCTACTCATGGTGGTGTGTAAGACATTTGACAATAAACAACCACCAAAAGATCTATTAAAATTAAGAAAGTAATTAACCACACACATACACACAGACACAGAAAAATAATTAGTTGCCTAATAGTCTTAATGCACTTAAAGTTGGCGGCGTGTGTTGTAACATCATGTGTGCCTGGATTCCTCCTGGCGGGGCTGAGAGCTGTCGGGGGCGCTGTGACTCTGCTACTCCCCTTGCTGACCTTTCAGTCCCAGTGGCAGATGCTATCAGTGACCCCACTAAGAGTCAGAGACATCTTGGAGTCACAGATTACAGTATCTCCCACTTCATTCCCCTTGTCACAAGTCCATTATCGGCTTATTCACTGGTGAAAGCTACAGCTCTCTCCTACTCCCTAACTTCTACTTTCTCTTCTTTCTCTATAATTCTATTTTGTACCACCAAATCAGGCTCTCCCGATACAGCTGTAGCCACACAGAGTGCTCTATTAAAATGATTTCAAAGACCAGTTATTTTAATCAAATCAAGTCTAAGTTCTTTTGCCTAGCTTTCAGCTCACTAACCTGCCTTTACCCAGCCCCACCACTACTTAACGTACCCACCTAGCTCCAGGCAGGCTTTCTGTTTCTCTCTCTGGGCTCCTTTTCTCCCCAAGCCCACATGCTCTCTGAGCTTATTGCTACCTCTCCTCACCCAGAGTCCCAGACCACTGCAATGGTTTCTCTTTTCTTTCCTGATTTCTTCTTGTCTTCACCACAGATCTCCACTCCTACAGATACACTGACTTGGATTGTTTACTATTGTTCCATGTGAGTGAGTAACTTTTGTCATCTTCACTTGGCTGTAACATCCTCACAATAAGGACTAGGTTTGCTACTCTGAACCCTTCACAGCATCCAGCGCACATTAGGTGCCTAACAAACACAGCATTTAATGACTGACTATCACTGGATATCGGATTCTGGAGAGCTGGGGTGCCACCTCTGCTTGTGGGTGTATACGTATTTCCTTCCCAGCCACAGACCCCAGTCCATCTCTCCATGATGACAGGTAGTTCATACTCCTCAGTGCTATGGGTATACCTTCATTCTGTCTCTTTTCTGTCTTGAGGCTCTCTCCTACTGACTGCCTGGGACTCCTTGTTTAATGCCCTTTCATCACACAGTCATCTTTCTCTATTGTTTTCTCTGATCACAAGTTCCTCCACTCTCTGCAGAATTGATAGCTTCAGAATCTGGTCCTGTATTTATCCTCTATTTCTTTTCAAGCATCTTTCAAACATAGTATGATTATGTTGACTTCTTTCCTCTGCTGTCAGACCTGGGAGAACCATAAATACTGGGGCCATGTTTTAGCTAACCAATCCAGGTTCTAGCAAAGGGGCATGATATAATAGGTTCATAACAGATGTTGTATTTTATTCAATGAGCTCCTATCTCAGGCCCAAGACTCACATAAATTATAACAACTCACTTTCTATTCCTACAGCAAGTTAATCCTTTTATTTATTTTTATTTTTTTAATATATTTTATTGATTATGCAATTACAGTTGTCCCATTTCCCCCCTTCACTCCCCTCCACCCTGTATACCCTCTCCCACCCACATTCACCCCCTTTAGTTCATGTGTCATAAGTTCTTTAGCTTCTACATTTCCCATACTATTCTTGCCCTCCCCCTGTCTATTTTCTACCTACTATCTATGCTACTTATTCTCTGTACCTTTACCCCCTCTCTTCCCACCCCATTCCCCTGTTGCTAACCCTCCATGTGATCTCCATTTCTGTGGTTCTGTTCCTGTTCAAGTTGTTTGCTTAGTTTCTTTTGGTTTTGTTTTAGGTGTGGTTGTTAATAATTGTGAGTTTGCTGTCATTTTACTATACATGGTTTTTTTTTTAATCTTCTTAGATAAGTCCCTTTAACATTTCATAAAATAAGGGCTTGGTGATGATGAACTCCTTTAACTTGACCTTATCTGAGAAGCACTTTATCTGCCCTTCCATTCTAAATGAAAGCTTTGCTGGATAGAGAAATCTGGGATGTAGGTCCTTGCCTTTCATGACTTGGAATACTATCCAGCTCCTTCTTTCCTGTAAGGTCTCTTTTGAGAAATCAGCTAACAGTCTGATGGGAACTCCTTTGTAGGTTACTGTCCCCTTATTTCTTGCTGCTTCTAGGATTCTGTCCTTCATTTTTACCTTGACTAATGTAATTACAATGTGCCTTGGTGTGTTCCTTCTTGGGTCCAATTTCTTTAGGACTCTCTGAGCTTCCTGAACTTCCTGGAAGTCTATTTCCTTTGCCAGAATGGGGAAGTTCTCCTTCATTATGTTTTAAATAAGTTTTCAATATCTTGCTCTTCCTCCTCCTCTTCTGGTAAACCTATAATTCGGATGTTGGAACGTTTAAAGATGTCCTGGAGGTTCCTAAGCTTCTCCTCATTTTTTTGAATTCTTATTTCTCCATTCTTTCCTGTTTGGTTGTTTCTTTCTTCCTTCTGGTCCACTCTATTGTTTTGAGTCCCAGTTTCCTTCCCATCACTATTGATTCCCTGTGCATTTTCCTTCAT
>PVIA01006968.1:0-26441 GCA_004024845.1 Tonatia bakeri
AGGGGGAAAAGATATAGAGAATAAGTAGCACAGACAGTAGGTAGAAAATAGACAGGTGGAGGGTAAGAATAGTATGGGACATGTAGACACTAGAGAACTTATGACACATGGACATGAACTAAAGGGGGGAATGTGGGTGGGAGGGGATGGGCAGGGTGGAGGGGAGTGAAGGGGGAAAATGGGCCGACTGTACTAGCATAATCAATAAAATAAAGAATAAAAAAAGAAGAAGAAAAAAAAGAAAGACCAACACTAGAGAGTAAGGAGACCTTCCAAGCAGAAGTGAGGTAACAGCATGTGTAACACTAGAGTGGCACAGGGGGCCGTAGCATCCTGGGAGTGGCAGATATTTCAGGATGCCTGTGCAATGAGGGGAGAATGGCAGGAATCAAGGCCAAATTCAGAAGGGCCTTGTGTGCTGTGTTGAGTTTGAGTTTTATTGTATAGATAAAGGGGTGCTATTACATAATGGCATACTCCCTTGGAGCATGTATGTGGGTGTATGTATTTTAGATCAGTCCAGTGGCAGAGAGATTGGAGAAAAGAGTAGATTAAACTATTTGTGAGGGTCTGCAGTAAAGACAACAGGGGCCTGAGCTGTAGAATTACTGAGTAGTTAGAATTTACAAAGTTTGTCTGAGTCTGATAAAAGTTTATTGCTTACGGGTTCCACATGGGTCAGTAGGCTGAAGGGTGCTTGCTTTATGTAATCACTTAGCCAGGCTGATGGATCTTCAACTGTCATGGACTCTCTTGGTCCCCATGACAGGGGACAAGATGGCTGGGATGTTACATGCCAGCTGTATGCTTGGGTTTGGAAATTCTAGGTATTACATCTGCCTATTGGTCCAAAATAGGCATATTTCCCCACCTAACTAAAAAGAAGCTGGGGAACTGGGGGAGCAGATGGAATATTTGGTGAGTTCTGTCTGTGTCACAATGTAGGAACTTGAGTAAGATGCTTTATTTCTGAGCTTATTTCTCATCTGTAAAAGGGGAATATCAGTAGTACCAACCTCATAGAGTAGCTGTGGGGATTAACTGCTATAACAGCTATAAAATGCCTAGTGGTGTATCTGGCACAATGAAGTCATTGGAGGAAGTCTCTAAGTTTGATCGTGAGATTTTCTTACTGTGGGTCATATCTAATTAGTAGGTTTAATCAATAATTTAACACCAATCCTCCCACCCCCAAAAATGAAAAGCGTAGAGTGCATCATAGAACTGAGAGTGGGTGCTGCTGTAAGAAACTTTCGAGTTATACATGTACTGATTTATTTGATCAGTATGTAAAGTGTTCTCACTGAAGGTTGCAGATACAGTTTGAAAGACATTGGTCTAGCTCAGTCGCTCATTTCTCAGTGACTGAAAGACTTACACATACTAAACAAAGAACCCCATTCTATTGTAGTATACTTTTTTTGAAAGAGTCAGTTTAAACTTCCAGATTTTTAAAAAGGATTAACCTTAATTTTGAGAAAGAGTGAAACATGGATTTGAATTTTAGCTTTTCCACTTGGTAGCTGTGTGCCCTTGGGCAAGTTCCTTACACTTTCTGTGCTTCAGTTTCCTCATCTATAAAATCATGATGATAATACCTAACTCATGGGGGTATTATTGTTGTATTGTTGGATTAGTTGATAGATGTAAAATGTTTTGAAAACAGACTGGCACATAGTAAAGTTTATCTAAGTATTTGTAGACTTAGACTCATGTGAAAGAGGCTAGTACTATGCATGTATGTAGATTTACACAGTGCACTAGGCACACAATAGGTATTTATTTTTCATTTGAATCTTTAGAAAGTGTTGTTTGATGTTACTTAGCCCTTTCATGTTAACTATACACATACTCTCTGCCTTCTTAGGACTGGCAATCTAAGATACTGTCACTGAAACAGTGACATCCTTTCTGTTCTATGTACTTGTCATTTTTGAGTGCTTGAGAGTCACGAATGTTTATGTTCTGTAGAAGTAAATAGCGTACAGTGCATTTAAACCTTGAATGCGTAATAGAAACAAATAATAAAAAGCCATAATGGATGATTTTTAAAATTCAGTCAGAACAACTTATTAATGAAATATTTTTCTTTCCTGTCTTTATAAGAAGTTTTTGGGAAGAAGCAAGTATCAAAGTTTGTTTTTAACATTACGAGGTTGACTTCTTTTGCAATGAGTAGTTGATGTCAGCAGACTGGTGTGCAGTGAGAACACTGTCTTTTGCCAGATCAGTGGGGGGTGCTAACTCTACCTTCCACGCTGATACGGAGTGGTACTCTGGGTGAGTAGGAGCTAGTCCTGGCTGCCTGGCAGAAGTGGATTTGTCATATAATTTATGGTACCCATAAGCCCTTTGGGGGGGGTATTTATTATCTTATTATCATGACACTATTCATTCAGGCCTAAAGATTAATTATTGTTCCCATCCAGGTCCACCAGAGTGATTCTCATAACTGAAAGGGTAGCAACTTA
The DNA here is from genome assembly GCA_004024845.1 of Tonatia bakeri. Taxonomy (NCBI): domain Eukaryota; kingdom Metazoa; phylum Chordata; class Mammalia; order Chiroptera; family Phyllostomidae; genus Tonatia; species Tonatia bakeri. Next base: position 2,472 of record PVIA01006968.1, read on the forward strand.
CTGTTAAATGCCTGTGCTTGGCTTTTGTTTTGACAAAAGGAATGTTAATCAGGAATGGGCGTTAGAAATTCAGAGATAATTCACTTAGTGATTTATTAATAGCTTAGAAGGCTTTTTTTCCCCGTTACGCTGATTTAAGTTCTGAAAAATGAGTCATGTTTAGGGTTTCAAACATTTTCTCTTTGATTAGTCTCAAAAACGTATATTAATGTTTTTATCTTGTCAGTTGCTATAGCTGTTCATTTGTGTCACTCCTACCACTCCTGAAGCAAATGTCACTTTGGCTTCCCATTACCTGACACCAGTGGACTTCTTAATTCTATTACTGTGGCCATCCAGGGTCAAACAAGCCTGCACTATTTTTTGACTTACTGAGAAATGTGGTAGTGTGATTCCTGTCCCCAGCCACCAGTGCTTAAACTTGTAATTTTTCAATGTTTTGTGTTAAAACAAACTGCTAATTCTGGCTATTTTTCTTTTTGATTTTAGACCTAAAATTGGAAGCTCTATTTTTGTAAAACATTCTCCTAGAAAAGTCACCAGTGTTGCTATCCCAAATATTATTACTAGTCCTAGGGGTGGGGGGAGCAGGATCTGGGTGTTTCATGGGGAGAGCAGAATGTGTGGACCTGCCACCCAGTGGAGTTGGAGTCTGCCCTTTGCTTTTTGGCAGCTGCAGCTGGCTTTGATGTCCCTGATTAGGACTTTAGTTCTTGGCCTTTTTTCTTGCTGTCCTCTGAGACATAGCCCATTATTTCCAGGGGTTCTGAAGAGATGGAGGACCTTGATGGTCCACATCTCTCATCTTCTTTGACAGTGGTGCCTGCTTCAGCCCTTAGTTAAAAGCCTCTCTGTTATCAAGCAAATTCAGTAAATATGAGTGGAATAAGATATAATATCTCAGGGTATAAAACTGGCTGTGAGTCCTTTGAGGTCAGTGTGCAGTATTCAGAAAAGCTGCTGGCTTTTGCTCTGGTGTCTGCAGACACTTTGAGTGGCTGCCTTTGTTAACTGAGGTAGAGAAGATGCAGTTCAGACCAGTACCAGAGAGTTTCTCATTGAAGCTCACCCACTGGCAAACCTGGGAGCATCCTGGGATGCTACTTAGCCATAGCGTCACTACACCCTCTGGACTTCTCCTTGCTAACAGAGGCAGGACTGATGGCCATTATTAATGTGAATTTTCTCCAAGGGACTGAGGTGCAGGTCAAAAGAGGCATGACAGGATGACATCTTCACATTTTGGTTTTTGCTCTGTTTGAGGTGAAAGTCCGCTTGAGTGAGGAGAGAAGGGACACATACTGCTGGCTAAGAACCTGTGCTGGTATCACATCTGGAAAGTGATGAGGTGGGCAGTACTGGGAGGACAGAGTCCAGGAGAAACTGAACCTTAAGAACCTGTTCTTGAGAGAGGCAATGAAGAACCCTTAGGGCTCCATTCCCTTTGCTGTTGAGTATTTGGTAACATCGTCATATAATCAGAATTGGTATGTCATTAAGAAAATCCTAAGGAAGAGAAAATGCAGTACAGATTAAAAAAAAAAATCCAGGTAAATGAACTCATACAATTTAAACCCGTGTTGTTCAGGGGTCACCTGTACTAAATAACTGTGCTAAGAACAGTGCTCGGTATGTTGGACTCACGTATTTTGTCATCATTTAAGGCATTTGAAGTGCATGGACTAAGTGCCTTCAATAGAAGTACCCAGTATATATCAGTGACTATTATCCATTTAACTTTTATTTATCAAACATTGCTTATGTAGCATAGCTGAGGTACACAGGATCAAGAACTGAACAGGTAAAATTCCTGTTCCTGAGGCACTCACTTTCTGGTAGGGGACCAGACAATAAATAAATCAACAAATAAGAATTTCAGAGAGTGAGGGTGGCCTGTGCTGTGAAGAAACAAAGAACTGTGCTGCATAAGAGTGAGATGATTCTTTAGATTGGACAGGGACTGCATCTCAGCGTTTGAGCTGAGACCCATCTGATACCTAGGACCCTTTGATTTCCCTAACCTCCAGGTGAGAAAGTGGAGGCACAGGGTGATTAGGTATGTGCTGGGGCACAGCAGAGCTTGGCTGGACAAGCCCAGTCATTCTGCACCCAGAGCATGGCCTGCTCTTACAGAAGGCACATGCTGCAGGGCCAGCTGGTATTGAGTGGAGGGAAGGTGGGGCTGCAGTACATCTGCCTTTGAGAAGATGCACATCATTTCATGGTCCCCAGTCACAGGACATAGAGTCTGAGTGTGTGTTGGGGTCCAAATCTGTGTTCACATTTTCCATGGTATTGATGACCAAAATAGCTGATAGTACTGCTGGCTGATTTTAGGATTTTCTTTCTTTTCCTCCTTCAAGCGGATCAGAGTTTAAGAAGTAAGGGGTGAAGTAGGTACCGCAGAAATAGAAGTACGGAACATCCAAACGGAACAGAACCTAAGATTCTTGGGGGGAAAAAATCAGGTACTCAGTTGGCCAATTCCTCCCCCATTGACACAGGGGCTTGTTAGGGGAGAAGAGGAAATAAGTCTGGTGGCAGGACTGGTGGTTGCTCCTGGGCCTGGGAATAAACTCTGGAGATTTCAAGGCCAGGCTGCAGACTTAGGGTTGAAATTCAAGAGCGAATGAAGCCAAACCCAGCAAGAGGTCAGAGACCACCGTGAAGCCCTGGGTGGCTATCCACCTGGGCATCCTGAGCTGGAAGTGCTGGCTCTACCCCTGGTGGAAGTGTAAAGGTGAAGGCAACCACCATGCCCAGGCAGCCTACGGGTACCATTGAGTTCCCCTGAGTCTTGAGAAGAAACTTTTCCTTGGAGCTTTCCTGATTGCTGTAAACACTGAGACTAAAGCCCTCAATGCTCAGGGGCTGCAGTGGTTCAAAGGGTGCTTTTAGAGTCACAAGGCCAGGAGTAACCAGCCATGTCTGGGTCAACAAGCAGCCCAAAGAAATGGGTATCGTAAACTCTGCCTCCTGGTAAAGTCATGAAGAGCGCTGATTTTAGGATTTTCTCATGGTGTGTGTGTTTTGTTTTGTTTTTTTTAAATAGGGCCTCGCTGTTAGCACAGAGGGGTTTTTTTTCCATTATAATCATTTTACATTTTTTATTGTAGTTTTTCCAGTATCATTTACCTCCTACGCCCTCTTCCAGCACAGAGTTATAGTAGACAGCATTGCAATGGCCATTAGGTGACGGCAGCTTTGGCATGAAGTGGGCAGGGACTGGGCTGGGATCATCAGATGTCTTACTTTGCCAAGCATGTAACACCATGGTACCAGCTGTCAGGTCTAGATCTCTATTTCAATTTAATTATTTGCTTATCTTTACAAATCTTAATGTACCCTTTGACCATAGGAGCACACATTTGAGAAGTCAGTAACTATTCTTTCGAGGCCTCAAGTTTCAACCTACAGGGAACTTTATTTTCAATAGATACATAGACAAGAGCATTTCCTATCACTGACTTCAAAAACTAAATACTTTCTAAACAGCATTTTTAGTACTTGAAACCAAAGAGAAATTGTTTCAGTAATAGTAATTGAAACCAAGAGGGTAGCAAAGTTCTGGTCAGATCGGGTTTTTCAGTTTCATAGGATGTGGCTGTGATCAAATATATCTGTTAACATCTGAAGATTGGTCATACTGTTATTGCACAAAGAAATTTCCAGGAGCTCTTGCTTTATGGCCTTTCCTGTGACATCTGAGTGCTGGGAGAAGGTTTCTTCTTGGAATGTAAAGACGAGAGAAAATGTATGCACTACAGACTAAAGCATCTGTATATATGCTTGAAGGAGCCTAAGGCTGCAAAGATTGAAATTGGGAAGGTTATTTTAGCTAATTTGTCATATCATCTTATAAGTAGCATCCTAATGGCCCAGCTGTAATGGAATTTTACAGTTTGCACAGGTTTGTTGTTACTGGTCCCAATGTTCAGATGAGGGTTCCCTTGATATATTGGGTTGAAATTGTGGCCCTGTAAGTTGGTCCTAGTTTGTGAATCAGAAGGTCTAGGTATCAGATCTTCTCTTTTCTTTGTTTTGTAAATAGAAGAAATGTGAGTAACAAAGCCTGTCTTGGTAGGAATTCCTTTTATTACAGAAAACCTGACATTTGGCTTATGCAGAAGGGGAGTTTATTGGTTGATATAACTGAAATTTAGGCTTCAATCTGACTTTAGGTACAGTTGGATTCAGGGTGCAAATAATGCCTTCAAAATTGATTTTTCTCCTTGTCACTTGGTGGTGGTTTATTCTTGGCTTCCCTGGTAAGAAGCGACCATTTAACCCTTTGATAGGCATCATTATTTTCCCTGGTGGCTGTTTCTGATTAGATTAGTGTAGCAGCTCCAGCCTCCTGTGTTTGCAGTATTTAATTCACTCTGACTGGCTAAGTTTACCTGCTTATCCCTGACCCAGTCATTGAAACCAGGGGCATGTGAGCTTTGGTGGGCCTGAGTCACATAGTCCATAATGAGCCCCACCCTACCACTTGGCCAAGAGCGAGCAAGAGGGGTCTTCTGATGAAGAACTCGGATGCTGGGGAAGACTCTCTACTGCATGCAGTAGTAGTAGCCATGGCTTCATTTTGAATTAGAAAGCCCATATAAGTCTGTGTGGCATATGATAAGGTAGGCCAGCATATTAATCATTTCCAGGGGTTCTACAGTTCTATCTTTTTTTTTCTTTTTAAGTCCTCACCCGAGGATTTGTAGTTGATTTTAGAGAGAGAAGCATTGATTAGTTACCTTTTGTACATGCCCTGACCAGGGATCGAACCTGCAGCCTTTTGGTGTACAGCAGGGGTGTCAAACTCATTTTCACCAGGGGCCACATCAGCCTTGCCGTTGCCTTCAAAGGGCTGAATGTAATTTTAGGACTAAAATTAACTACTAAAATAAACGTAACTACTCCTTAATAGTTAAGCTAGAGCTCTGTGCTGCCGCCTGGTAGAAACAAGGTGCCAGTCTGGATAAAACAAGGTGGAGGGCCAGATTTAGCCTACAGGCCTTGTGTTTGCCACCTCTGGTATACAGGATGACACTCCAACCAACTGAGCTGCTGGACCAGGGCCCACAGTTCTATTTGGAGCAAGCCTCAAGCTCCCTGGGAATGTGATTTCCCTCAGGTTCTGGCTGGTACATTGGCCAGACCCTTCTACCCTTGATGCTAAACCTGTATAATAAGGGGACTAGTATTCATCGGACCTTATTGGGAATCATCATTTGTCTTCTTTATTTCTTTTTTTTTTTTTTTTTTTTTGGTAGGGGCAAGGGAGAGAGGTTGATTTTCTTTTGAAAGAATAAATTTGGGAAATTCATATATAAATGAAAGATGTCCTTATGATTAATCTCTTTCTGCCCTTCAACCCCTGCCCCTGATCACTATTTACCAACACTGCCTTGCAGTCCTTGGAGCTAGAACCATTGGATTTGTCAGCCTTTCTGAAGTGATTTACAGTGAAGCAAGTGGTTTCCTTCTTTACCTGTTTTCCATCTTCCTTTGGCAGTTTGATATTTTTCCTTAAAGATAATATCTTAATGTGCTTTGGGTAAGGATTTTTTAAAAATTTCATTAGATGGCCAGTATTACAAGATGATGTTGGGAGAAATATATACTATAATATACTGCTGTTATGTGAATTATCACTACTTTTTTTGAATTCACGTTGGATAATTTATATAATTTTTTCCATATTTCTTGATTTGTTGGTTTCATGTCTAGGAATTTGTTCTCAGGAAATAATTATAAACATTTTAGTTTATTAGCTGCATATCCTGTTTATTGTCCCATTATTGTCCAACAGTGGGATTAAATGAACAAATTGTGGTACCCCAATCCAGTGGAAGACTTATCTGACTATTAAATATATTTTAAAAGAGTTTCAACCTTTTTGTGCCCCCTTTGCAGTACAGCACCAAAGTTTTGACAGATTAAATAGTAGAATATAAATAGTCTGTGGGTTACATGAAATGGCTGGTGCATTAGTAGTAATGCTAGTACTACCATGGAATTGCTGCTCTTTTAAAAGCATTGTATGAGATGAGAATATTGATATACCAAAGTGGCAATGGAAAAGTTTGCAAAATAGAATGTACAGTACAACTCCAGTTTTGTTTAAAAATTCCATGTGTATAATATGTACAAGCATGGGTGCCATCCATCTCTGTGTGCCACCTATGTGTGCTCATAGAAGAGACTATGTGGATAGACTCCCACATATTAATTGTGGGTGGCTGGTTACTACGGGACTTTCTTTTCCTTTTGCTTTGTATTTTTTAAATGTTACATAATAATGTGGAATGCTTCTGAATTTGGCATTGTAAGAGAAAGCCTTAGTGGCCTCCCTTCTCTGACTAGCTTACTGGGATGGCTGAAAACAGATATTCTTTGATTGTACAGATCTTTTTTCTGTCCCCCTTCCTGCTAACTATGCATTAACAGTCAGCTACCATCTTGGGCCTCAAGGGAGAAACTGGTAAATGTAGCCTTAATGGATTTGGGGGTTTTTCCTTAAAGAATTAGCAGACATTTTAAGAGATTGATGAATTACTGTGTGGTGAATCTGAGGCCTACTTAGAGAAAATGTGGCTCTGGGAATCACACGGAGACATGTGGGGTCACTCACGTACCCCTTTAAGGTGGGTCATCTTTGTATGGGGTTCCTTCCTCATCTTTTGATTAATTTCATAATTTCCTTTCTTGCCTTCCTTTGGCTTAGATGCAAAAACCAAATATCATCTCCAGTTAACTATTTTTCAGTCAGTTACTGACAATGGAATTCCTGAAAAGATGACTGAAAAGTGAACAGTTGGTGTGGTGATTGAGTGTTGAGGATTAGTCATCCTCAACCTGAGTGGCTGGTATCCACACACTCATGGAAGCAGGGAATTTGTACCTGGTCAGTGGTCTCCCTTCCCCTGGGTCCAAGGTGTCTGTCTGCTAGGTAAGAAGATAAGCTCCAAGCTTAAAATCAGAGATGAAGAGTGTGGCAAGTGTGCCGTTTTTATTACGTTGCCATGCAGCACACACCCAGTACAGCCCAGCCCTCTGGTTTTAAACAGGGGGAGAAACTGAAGAGCATGGGGAAAAAGCAAATAGTGGCCAGTTTAAGACTCTGTGCCCTCAGTGGGGCTGTCTGCACAGAAGTAGGTAGTATGACAGCAAAAAATACTCCAAATGTGGGTCAGTGAAATGATACGACTCCTTTTGGGTTATTTTGAGTTACGTGGGGATTAATCATATAGTTCAGTTCTGGAGCCCAGAGACCCAAACGGCTTTATGATTTGGTATTTGGAAATTTTATAGTGCGTGTGTGTGTTGGCTTGGCTGTAATTGGCAAGTAGTATTTGTTTTAGCAACCTAAACTGGGTGCAGTTCTCAGGTCTTAACTGGGTAGATATTCTTATTAGTGTATTTGAAGTATGCAAAGTAAGGAACGGTAAGAACATGTTAAAAAGAAAAGAAAAATTACTTTGTGCAAACCTGGTTGGTCTTAGGAGCTAAGATTATTTTACAGAAACATAACCAGTTAGTTTATTTTCTTCAAAATTTTTTTCTCTATCCTTCCTTCCTTTCTCCCTTCATCCTTGTTCTTTTTTTTTTCCACTTTTAAGATTGATTGATGTAGAAAGTCATGTGTTCCTACCAACCCTAATTACAACTCTTGTCGTAGCTTGCTGCTGCAGTACATTTTAGGACAAAAAGCCATTTAAAAGCGTGAAAATAGCAGCAGATGGGGCCTGTGTGCTTTAGCAGAAGGAAGAGCTTCCCTTCCCAAGTTGCTCTGGGTAAGACCTAATTTCCAAAGATGATCTTATAAATCCCAACTTCCAGGTGACAGCAAGCAACTGCATTTACAGTACTCAGCCTTCCTCCTCATTAATTTTGCAAATTTACTTTCTAGGAAGTAACTCACAAATGGGCACCACCCAGTCCCAGCCTTTTCTTGGTTGGTCATTCAGCTTCGGCAGCTGTCTGGTGAGAACAGGGACCCTCATAATCTTGGCTTTGAGATTCCTCATAGGGATGGCTGCTCTTGTGCAGCAACTTTAGCCCCTGGCAGCCAGTGAAGAGCTAAGGAACTCATGTCCTCATGTTCTCTGGCCTTTGAGTATCTGGCAGATAGAGTAGGGAAAAAAACATGCACCTGACTAGCTCTACCAACTGTTTAGTTGAAAGTTTGAAAGATGGATTTCTTATTGCTGATATGTAGAAACAGCAGCATTTGTCAATGGCTCCTTGCTTCTGAACATAGGAAAAGAATGAGAAGGGTAGATTGGTTAGTCCCTTCTCTCAAGGAAGCCTTGCTGACACTGACGCTAGTGTTTGGTGCTAGCATTTACCTCCTGATTTTAGTTGCTTATTTACCAGGGCTGTTTCCTTAGGAGACAGACTCCCTTTAGCAGCCATCATAGCATTCCTCTGAGTGGGTTTCTTGACCAACCAGCTGCAGTGTAGAAGGATACCGTCCTGCAGTATCCATCCCTGCTGCAGATGCTCATCAAAACACGTGAAATACACAGAAACTACCATGATTCTGTGGGGGAATAGAGAACATGGCCACTCTCTCTAGTGGGGAGCGTGCTGTTCCTCTACCCAAGTAGGTTTTTATTAAGAAAGCAGACTCAGTTTGTGGATTCACAGTCTGGCAGAAAGGATCAAAGGAAACAGGTAACTTGCAAAGATGCTAACAGAACTCCTGCTATGATTCTGGGCAGAGATTGGAGTTTTATCATATGAAAGGACTACATGGTTCAAAGGGCTAGCTTTGGTTTCCTGTCTGTGCCTTTAAATTCCAAGTAAATAACATCCTCCAGCACACAGATCTCACAGGATCTTGCATATTCTATGTCCCAGGCCTGATTACCCCAGGGGTCCGCCATCTCCGGTCTGGGCTGCCCCTTTAGCTATTTTTGCAGGCTTGGGCCTGGCAGTCAGGAGACAAAAGCATTCAGGAGAATTCAGGAGACTTGGATTTCTCACATCTAAGTACAAAGACTCAGGCTTAGAGGGGGCAGGGGTTGAAGTTGGTCACCCCTTCCTTTCCACAGCCCCATGAGTCTCATCCCAGAGGCCTTCACGAGATCAATGCCTGTCTTAGGTCCAGTCTCTTTCCTAGAGAATTGTTACCCGTCATTGGCTAACTGATCAAGCATTAAAGGCCAGGCACAGAAAAGGTAACGTTCATTTTGTCTCCTTAGTGGCTCCTGGTCCAGAGGTCTCTCACTTAGCCTAAGTTATAGTGGGTCACAGCTTCCTGAGACCAGGCAGGGCGGTCCCTAACACTGCAGTATGGAGCCAGCTTGTTCTGGTCTGTTTTCCATATGTCAGGGCCTGTTGCTGACTGTGGAGAGATCAAACTAAGATGATTAAAGAGAGAGAGGGAAGGCTGGAACAACAGGGTAATTTTTCACTCCTTGTTCAGATTGGCGTAGCCCTGCTTTCACTCTCCTCTTGGTCTTACCTGATTTTCTGTTGGCTTGGATAGGCTTGGGCAAGAAGTGTGAGAGCCATTCTCTAAGGAGGAAAGTGTCTGTCCTCAGAAGGCTTGCAAACTAGAACTTTATCCTCTTTGGGTAAGAAAAAGTGAAGGTAATCTTACAATAGTCCAGACTCCATATTTCAATGTTAGGATCCCAGAAATTGAGAGAGGTTAAATGACCTATTCAAGGGTACATATTGCTCAGGGAGATCCCAGACCAAAACTGAAGGCTTCCTGGGAGTTAACTCTGTTCCTGTTGACTAAGTACCCCTTGAGAACACCCAAGTGTTAATGTATCTTTTCTTCTTGCTCATTATCATCTCCCTAGGGGAAAGGTATACCCTGGCACACATCCTAGCAGACAGAGAACAGAGTAAGGCCAGTGAAGTGGAATGACACATCAGACACCAGAGCTGGAATCCTTTTTCCTTTATAGACTGGGGTATGACCTTCAGCCAAATCCCTTATCTCTATTCATTTTCCTCTCTGTAAAAGGAAGATTATATTCTCTTCGGAATAGTGTTGTAATGGGTTACATGTGACAATTTATATCAGTCTCCTCGGTGAATATATGTAACTTAAAAGATACTACTATCAATACATATTTTTAAAATTTCATTTATTTATTTTTAGAGAGGGGGGGAGGGAGGGAGAAAGGGAGAGAAACATCAGTGTTTGGTTGCCTCTCACGTGGCCCCTACTGGGGACCTGTCCTGCAACCCAGGCATGTGCCCTGACTGGGAATCAAACCTGCGACCCTTCAGTTCACAGCCCGCGGTCAGTCCGCTGAGCTACACCAGCCATGTCTATCAATATGTATTTTAAAATCACCTCTCAACATGAACCAGCTGGATGTGCCCTTTGCCTCCTTCTTTTCCATTCCATGTTCCAGTCATTGAATGACTCGGAACAGGCCTTGTCGTTTGACAGACTGGTTTCATTTCCTAGCCTCAGTGCTGAGTAGTGAAGAAACCTGTTTCATAATGGGTACAAGCTTTGACAGTCCAGTGGTTAGGGAGTGTGAAGAATGTGTGTGAAGTGTGCAACCCATGTCCCACAACTGTTGAGTTCCTCCTCGTTAGTCCCTCCACATGTCTTTCTGTAACACGAGTTCATACTCGTCTCTCCTTTTCCTGTCTCCTTTTGCACTGTGTCTGTTTGGCTTATCTCTTAATGGTTGTTCAATTCCCCAAGAGGCAATTTTTTTCTCAGCAGTAGACAGTAAGTCCTAGAAAACAGGGACTAGCCTGATGGTCACTTTACAGAACTCCCTGAGATGGAAGCAGCTTTCTGGTTGCTCTTTGGGTCAGAGCCACCTGCAGGGATCAAAGCCTCTGGGACTGCCCTCAGCCCATCAGTGCCACCAGCTCCAGGCCTGGGTCCAGGCAGGCAGCCAAGCCCATGCCCAGGAACAGCAGCCAGGGTTGGCCCAGGGAAGGAGGGAGGCTGGAGGCTGATGTTCAGAGAGGGAGGGAAGGAGGGAGACAGAAGCCACTGGAGCTGAAACTGAAAACAAAAACCTGGAGACTGATCTTGGTCCAGCATAGGCTGAGCAGTTGCTGTCTTCCATCTTTCAGGTAATCCCCAAGCTACAATTGTTTGTTTGTCTGTTTGTTTTCTGTATTCTTTCTGCCTTTCCTTTCTCTCCACCCCTCCTTGTCCCTGGCTCCATTCAACTCATTTTTGCCACTTAGTTGAAGGAGGCAGCAGTCACTTACTGTGAACAGAGATGCTGTGGGCACCTGGGGAGTCCCGCATGCCTGTCTGCTGTGGCAGAGTGGGATGGCCACAGAAAAGGGCACTGTTACAAGGGAGGCTTGATTCTGTCATGGACTTTTTTGATATTATCAACTCTAATAAATGGCTGAGTCCTTTCTATGAGTCAGGTATTGGGCAGAGCATTTTACATGGATTATCGCATTTACTGCACCCACCAGTCCTTGAGGTCCAGCTGTCCAATTTTAAACTTACCTGCTGAAGCCACATAGCTGGTTCCATCCCAATGACTCAGATTCAGGTTTATCTGCCTGCTAAGCTTACCCTCTTAATTATTCTACTCCTGTTTCTGCCTCCCTAGGCAGCTCCTTGACACTGGTATGCCTTCACTTCTTTTCCTATGAAATGGGGTTAATGACTTCCCAGAACTACATTTATGTGGATCTATTATAATGTACTAATAAATACAGAGTGGTATTCATTGATAGTGATGCTGTTACTGATGACATTTGATTCTGGAGTGCCCAGACTGTTCACTTTAGACACTTAGCAGGAGAACTGAATGGGAAGGCATTTCCATTAAATGAGTATAATAAATGAGTAGTTAGAAATACTGTTTTTTTGCAAACTTACCTGGGACTAAGTGGAAAGGGAAGATGGGAAGGCATTTCCATTAAATGAGTATAATAAATGAGTAGTTAGAAATACTGTTTTTTGCAAACTTACCTGGGACTAAGTGGAAAGGGAAGATGGGAAGGCATTTCCATTAAATGAGTATAATAAATGAGTAGTTAGAAATACTGTTTTTTGCAAACTTACCTGGGACTAAGTGGAAAGGGAAGGACCCTGGAACTGGCTGGAAGCTTGCCCACTGGACAGGGAGTGACCAGCGATTCAGAATGTCCATAGGGGACAGTCAGTACTTAGCTTGATTTTATTCAGGATCTGTCACAAGGAGTCTTACTCTATGGAGAACCTGATCTCCCAGGTATTTCTGGGCAGTGGTGACTTTGAGCAGGATCAGCGCCATGGTTCACGGGACTATATTTGAATAAGACCCAAGTGCATGAGTAAAGGACGGATTGGTGTCCTGGCAGGGTCTGGGAAACAGTAGCCTGGAGCCCATTGTTCTGATGGGACAAGCTGGGGTTTCTGGTAGGCTAACCAGATACTACTTGGCTGATAATAGTTGTCATGTTAAGTGGCTTCAGGAGGTAGGGAGACAGTGTGTGACAGGTACGCTTTATCTGTATTTCCTGATGCATCCTTACAACAGTGAAGCAGATAATACTTGCAAGTTGAAGAAATTCAGGTGTCAGTCAGGGTCAGACAGCATTGGCAGAGCTGGATCTCTGAACCATACTAGTGGGCTGAAGCTTCACAGGATTAGGGCCTCTGGAATCATTTTAGTCCCCACTTCTGGGAGGCTGAGCCCAAGGGCATATGGCCTACCTGAATCACCAAGGACTCACCTGGAAGAGGGCAATGAATAGCACACCTTCCTTGAGCACTGGGCACAGACCACATGTTGTCTTTCCAGTGGCTGGCTGATGGAAAGACTCACTACTCTGGAATTGTATGGTAACACTCTTGAGCTTGGGACCCATCTGTTTGTGGGCTTTCCCCTAGGTGCAGTGTTATGGGTGGGCTCAGCAGGTAAGGGTCACAGTTTCTCAACCCCGACATACCATGTTTTGTGTTTGCGATGTTAGGTAATTTGCTTTGTGCCTCAGTTTGTCTTTAAATGGGGTTGTGGTGAGGATATATGAGTTTTAATGTCCACACTAGTGCTTTTTCTTAGCACTAATGTCCGGCATGATATCAAATGTTCAATAATTGATAACTGCTATTATTAGCTATTAGCCAACAGCTAGAGGGACCAGGGAAAATTTCAACTGTAAAATACTTAAATGTCGGCAGCCTGAGACCCAGGGTTGGGCACTCTGATTGAGCCTGGGGAAAGTGTGGGAACAGAACTAGAAGGTAGATATAATAGAAGAGAGCCTACTTGCATAATCAGGCAGCTGTCCTCACCATCATATATGAAAACATTTCCCCCTGTCTCAGGCCTACCACTTGCCTCAATACTCAGCGGAAATAGGGGTATTTCAAAGATGGAACCAGAATGAAAGAAAGGGATGTAATGCTGGCACTTGCTGATTGATCATCTTTTAAAGTCGATTTTCCCTTTCTTTTTCTCATCTGCTTGGCATGTTAAAAGCCTTCAGGTTTCAGCTGGCTGTGCTGTATCAGATCATCAAAGATGCTCTTAAGTTGGGGGGCTGTGTGTATAAGTTGGATTTGGAGTCTTTGGGAAGCCCACCTTTTTTGCCCCTACCTGAAGGCCTTGGCACAAGGCTTTGGAGGAAGCTGGTACAATGACACATCCGTCTGGTGGGGGTGGGTGAGTGGCCTGAAGTGGGTGGGTCAGAGGGAGGCCAGGAAATCCTCTTACCCTACCTGGTGTCTGGATCTTCCTCAGCAGCAGGAGCTGAGGAACAAACCTTGGTGAGTAGGGTTCCTGGAATTAGAGCGCCCAGTTTGTAAGCATGGAGGGGAGGGTGGAGTCTGAGCCTTTTGCTTCTTTTAGTGCTCTAGTATTTAGAAACACAAATCTGGAAATCAGACCCACCACGTGGTATATTCTTGCTTGTTTTGAGATAGTTCAGCTCAAACAGTTGCTTCCCTTACATGCTTAATAAGCTATGCTTTTGTCTTAGGCGTTGAACTCTTAAAGCATGAAAAGGCTTAAAAATACTTATTAGGGTCTGTCATTTTCTACATCAAAAACTGTTTAAGGGCTTCAATGTGTTTTTGAAGCCTAAGTGAAACTGTGAATCTTTTGAGGGCATGTACAGACATAGACTTGTCTCTATTCATTTATTCTTTTTGGGGGTGGAGAATAGGACACACCCTGATACAATGAATCTCCCATAACTGCAGAGTGATTCTGCTCTCCATTTTAAACATGTACACTCAGACTTTCCCTTAGAATTCCTTTTGATGATAATCTTGAATTTATCCAAGCACTATTTAGAGGAAGCTAAAGTTCTTTCTGTGAAGTTTAAAGCTTCAACCTTCCGTAAAAAGCACCCTCTATCCTACTATCAGTCTCCTGAGACCATTGAATTTGTATCATGAAGGTTCGTAGAGCTGAGACATAGTACTGATATTGGTTGGTCCACTTTCCTTACTATACTTCTGGCTCCTGGTCTAAATTCTGTTAACATTATAACGAGTTATAGAAGGTGGTAAAATTTTATAGGTACAGGTGCCCCTCCAGTTATTGTGGGTTTTGCCCCAATAAACTTGTTGCAGGCTAAAAATATCATAAGTCGAAATGCATTTAATACACCTAGCCTACCAAGCATTCCAGCTTAGCCTAGCCTACCCTAAACATACTCAGAATTTATATTAGTCTACAAAATCATCTAACACAAAGGCTATTTCATAATAAGTGTATCTCACATAATTTATTATCCACATAGTTTTTGCAACATTGTAAGTTGAACCATCATAAGTCAAGCACCATCTGTATTAAGTTGTAGATAGATCTTCTAGTGGACTAGTCGAAAGTAAGAATTAAGAGTCTTGAGTAGACAAGGTCATTGGGGAAATTGTCTCACTCCTGGCCCAGAATTTCTAGCATTCTTTAAAAAACACCCTCTAGCCCTGGCTGGTGTGGTTCAGTGGATTGAGTGCAGGCCTGCAAACCAAAGGGTCACTGGTTCAATTTTAAGTCTAGGGCGCATGCCTAGGGTTGTGGACCAGGTCCCCAGAGGCAACCACACATTGATGTTTCTCTCCCTCTCTTTCTCTCTCCCTTCCCTTCTCTGAAATACATACATAAATACATACATACAGTCTTAAAAAAGTAAAAATAAAAAACACCTTTTAATTACCTTAGTAATAAACCACCATGATGAGTTTGTTACGTAGACTTCTTTTTCATGTAGCAATTTTCCTACCATTTAGAGATTATATTTGCATAAATCAGCCCTGCTTTTAAGATGGAGACAACCTTTTCTTTAATTGTTGTT
The DNA here is from genome assembly GCA_004024845.1 of Tonatia bakeri. Taxonomy (NCBI): domain Eukaryota; kingdom Metazoa; phylum Chordata; class Mammalia; order Chiroptera; family Phyllostomidae; genus Tonatia; species Tonatia bakeri. Next base: position 17,712 of record PVIA01006968.1, read on the forward strand.
CAATTACAGTCATCCCAGTTTTTCCCGTTTTTCTTTCCTGCCCAGTCCCCCGCTCCCAACATCCATCCCCACACCGTTGTCCATGGGTCCTACATACATATTCCTTGACTTGGCTCTTCCCCTTCTTTCTTCTGTTATCCCCCACCTCTCTACTTACTGTCAGTTTGTTCTTTATTTCCATCTCTCTGGTTCTGTTTTGATCATTTGTTTTGTTGATTAGGTTCCACTTACAGGTGAGATCATGTGGTATTTGTCTTTCACTGCCTGGCTTACTTCACTTACCTAAAACTATCCAGTTCTATTCATGCTCATGAAGATTAGCAGTTCTTTGTTTCTGCTGTGTAGTATTCCATTGTGTACCACATTTGTACCACAATTTTTTCACTCACTCATTTATTGATGGGCACTTAGGTTGCTTCAGGCTCCTGGCTATTTATTGTAAATTGTGATGCTATGAACATTTGGGTGCATAGGTTCTTTTTTATTGGTGTTTCCGGATTCTTAGGTTATACTCCCAGCAGTGGGATCACTGGATCAGAAGTGTTCCATTCTTAGTTTTCTGAGGAAAGTCCATATTGTTTTCCACAGTGGCTGTACCAGTCTGCATTCCCACCAACAGTGCACCAGGGTTCCCTTTTCTCCACAACCTCTCCAGCACTTGTTGTTTGTTTATGATGGCCATTCTCACTGGTGTGAAGTGGTACCTCATTGTGGTTTTAATTTGCATCTCTCTGATAGCTAGTGATGGTAAGCATCTTTTCATGTTTCTGGGCCCTATGTATGTCACCCTTAGAAGTCTGTCCATTCATATCCTTTGCCCATTTTTTAAATTGGATTGTTTGTCTTCCTGGAGTACAGTTGTCTACATTCTTTTTTTTTTTTAATATTTTTATTTATTTATTTTTAGAGAAGGAAGGGAGGGAGAAAGAGAGAGAGAGAAACATCAATGTGCGATTGCTGGAGGCCGTGGCCTGCAACCCAGGCATGTGCCCTGACTGGGAATCGAACCTGCGATGCTTTGGTTCGCAGCCCGCACTCAATCCACTGAGCTACCCCAGCCAAGGCCTCAGTTGTCTACATTCTTTATATATTTGGGAGATCAAACCCTTGTCTTAGGTATCATTGGAAAATACGGTTTCCTTTAGGGTAGGTTCCCTTTTCATTTTATTGATGTTTTCTTTAGCTGTGCAGAAGCCTTTTAATTTGATATAGTCCCATTTGTTTCCTTATATTCCTTGCCCTAGGGGAAATATCAGTGAAAATATTGCTACGTGGGATATCTGACATTTTCCTGCCTGTGTTCTCCTCTAGGACTTTTGTGGTGTCACAGTTTATATTTAAGTCTTATATTCACCTTTAGTTCATTTTTGTGTATGGTATAAGTTGGTGTTCTAGTTTCATTTTTTTTTTTTTTTTTTTTGCATGTACGTGTCTAGCTCTCCCAACACTATTTATTGAAGAGGCTATTTTTACTCCACTTTATGCAGCTTCCTCTTTTGTCAGGTATTAATTTGTCAGATATTAATAGATCACAGAGGCATGGCTTTATTTCTGGCCTGTCCATTCTGTCCCATTGATCTGTATGTCGGTTCTTATGCTAGTATGAGACTGTTTTGATTGCAGTGGCCTTGTAATATAGTTTGTCAGGTATTGTGGTACCTCCTACTTTTTTCTTCTTTCTCAAAATTGCTGAGGCTCTTCAGGGTCATTTATGGTTCCATATAAATTTTTGAAATATTTGTTCTGTATATATCATTGGTATTTTAATAGGGATTGTATTGAATCTATAAATTGCTTTGGGTAGTATGGTAATTTAATGTTAGTTCTTACAGTCCATGAACACAGTACATGCTTCCATTTATTGTGTCTTCCTTAATTTCTTTCTTCAGTGTTCTGTAGTTTTCTAAGTACAGATCTTTTATCTCCTGTTTAAGTTTATTCCTAGGTACTTTATTTTTCTCGTTGCTATAGCAAATGGAATTATTTTCCTGATTTCTGTTTCTGATATTCCTTTGTTGGTGTACAAAAATGCCTTCGATTTCTGAATACTGTCTTTGAATCCCACTGTTTTGCCAAATTCACTTATTAGGTTGAGTAGTCTTGGTGAAGGATTTTCTGTGTTACTATCATGTCATCTGCAAGCAATGACAATTTTACTTCCTCCTTTCCAATCTGGATGGCTTTTATTTCTTCTTATCTGATCACTATAGCTAGAACTTCCAGTACTGTGTTGAATAGAAGTTGTGAAAGTGGGCATCCTTGCCTTGTTCCTCTTCTTAGGGTGAAAGCTTATAGTTTTTGTGTGTTGAGTGTGATGTTGTCTGTAAGTTTCTCGTGTAGGGCCTTTAGTCTGTTGAGGTATACTCTAATCCCACTGTGCTGAATGTTTTTATCATAAATGGGTGGTGTACTTAATCAAATGCTTTTTCCACATCTATTGATAGGATCATGTGGTTTTTGTCTTTCATTTTGTTTATGTGATGTTACGTTTATTAATGTATTTTATTGACTATGCTATTATAGTTGTCCCATTTTTTCTATCCTTTATTCCCCTCCACCGTATACCCCCCTTCCCCACCATCATTCCCCCATCTTAGTTCATGTCCATGTGTCATATATATAAGTAGTTTGGCTTCTCCAATTCCCATACTATTCTTAACCTCCCCCTGTCTATTTTGTACCTACCATTTATGCTTCTTATCCCTGTACCTTTTCCCCCATTCTTGCCCCACCACCTCCCTGCTGATAACCTTCCATCTGGTCTCTGTTTCTGTGATTCTGTTCCTGTTCTGGTGATTTGCTTAGTTTGTTTTTGGGTTTTTTTTTTAGATTCAGTTGGTGATAATTGTGAGTTTCTTATCATTTTAATGTTTGTATTTCTTACCTTCTTTTTCTTATAGAAGTCCCTTTTTTTTAAGATCTTTTTTAAAAGATCTTATTTTTAGAGAGGGAAGGGAGGGAGAAAGAGAGAGAGAAAAAAACATCAATGTGCGGTTGCTAGGGGCCGTGGCCTGTAACCCAGGCATATGCCCTGACTAGGAATTGAACCTACGATGCTTTGGTTCGCAGCCTGTGCTGAATCCACTGAGCTACGCCAGCCAGGGCTAGAAGTCCCTTTAACATTTCATATAAAAGGGCTTGGTGTGATGAACTCCTTTAACTTAATATCTGGGGAGCATTTTACTTGCCTTTCCATTATAAATGATAGCTTTGTTGGATAGAATAACCTTGAATGTAGGTGATTGCCTTTCAGACTTCAAATAGTTCTTTCTAGCCCTTTCTTGCCTGCAAGGTTTCTTTTGAGAAATCAACTGATAGTCTCATGGGAACTGCTTTGTATGTATGTTTTTCTTTTCTGTTGCTGCTTTTAAGATTCTCTTCTTATCTTCAATCTTGGGTAATGTAATTATGATGTGCCTTGGTGTGTGTTTCCTTGGGTCCAACTTCTTTGGGACTCTCTGAGCTTCCTGAACTTCCTGGAAGTCTATTTCCTTTGCCAGATTGGGGAAGTTCTCTTTCATTATTTTTTCAAATTAGTTTTTAATTTCCTGCTCTTACTCTTCTCCTTCTGTCATCCCTATGATTCAGATTTTGGAACATTTAAAGTTATTCTGGAGGCTCCTAAGCTCTCCTCATTGTTTTAATTTTTGTTGCTTCATTCTGTTCTGGTTGAATGTTTATTTCTTCCTTCTGGTCCAAACCATTGATTTGAGTCCTGGTTTCCTTCCCTTCACTGTTGGTTCCCTGTGTATTTTCCTTTATTTCACTTTTCATAGCCTTCAGTTTTTCCTTAATTTGCAACCACACTCAACCATTTCTGTGAGCATCCTGATTACCAGTGTTTTGAAATCTGCATCTGGGAGGTTGGCTCTCTCCTTATCAATTAGTTGTTTTTTTTTCTGGAGCTTTGATCCTTTCTTTCATTAAGGTCATATATTTTTGTCTCGGTGTGCCTGTTTTGTAGTAAGGAGTAGAGCCTTAGCTATTTGGGTGGAGCCTTAGGTATTTGGGCCAACCCAGGTCACTGAGTTTTGGCAGTATGTGAGGGAGGGGTCCAAGAGGGAACCATGCTGCTTGTTCAGCTCCTGCCAGCTTCCAGTCCCCTCCACCACTACCCACAAGCAAATTGGGCCCTTAGGATGTTGATTCCCAGGTGGGTGGTTTTTGTGTATGTTTTAGGATCCTGTGTGTCTCTCCGGTGAACTCTCCTTTGTGGCTAGGAGTTTCTCCTTCTGCCTCAACCCCCAAGGGTTTTTACTCCCAGGGGTTTTGAGGCTTTTATTTCCCTACACTGGAACCATGGGTTGTGCAGTCTGTCTCTCTCCCTAGTTGTTCCTCTGGGTTTATCCACATGCAAATCCACCGCTGGCTCCTCCAGCTGCCTTCAGCTCCTCCAGCTATCACCTTGCTGTAAGTCTTCTCCACCCTGGCTGCCTGTTTCCGTCCTTCCTAATAGTCTGGATAAATGTTTCTTCTTAACTCCTTGGATGTTGGACTTCCGTACAGGTTGATTTTGTGGCAGTTCTGGTTTTTTGTTTTTGTTTTTTCCCATAAATTTGTTGTTGCCCTTTTGTTTTACCAAGGAGGCGAAGTGTATTTACCTATGCCTCCATTTTAGCTGGAAGAAGCTATTACATTTATTGATTTGTGAACATTGTTCCATCCTTGCATCCCTTGATTGTGGTTTTATCACCTTTTTAACGTATTTCTGGATCTGGTTTGCCAATATTTTGTTGAAGATTTTAGCGTCTATATTCATCAGCAATATAGACCTGTAGTTTTCTTTCTTTGTTGTCTTTGTCTTTTTCGGGATTAGCACAATGCTGGCCTCATAAAAAGAGTTTGGGAGTCTTCCTTCTTCTTGGATTTTTTGGAATAGTCTAAGAAGGATGGTGGTTAGCGCTTTCCTAAATGTTTTGTAAAGTTCTCCTGTGAACCCATCCAGTCCATGGCTTTTGTGTTCCAGGAATTTTTTGATGACTGCTTCAGTTTCATCAACTGTTATTTGTCTATTCAAGCTCTCTGCTACTTCTTGATTCAGTTTGGGGTATTATATGTTTCTAGAAATTTGTCCTTTTGCATATAGTTGTTCATAGTAATTTTTCACAATCCTTTGTACTTCTGTGGTATTTGTTGTAATTTTTCTTCTTTCATTTCTGATTTTATTGATTTGCATCCTCTTTCTTTTTTCCTTGAGTACTCTGGTTAAAGGCCTGTCGATTTTTTGTTATCTTTTCATAGAGCTAGCTCCTGGATTTATTGGTCCTTTGAATTGTTCTTTTAGTCTCTATGTCATTTACTTCTGATCTTGATTTCCTTCCTTCTCCTTCCTCCGGGCTTTGTTTGTTATTGTTCCTCCAGTTCTTGTAGATGTAGGGTTAGGTTTTTTATTTGAAATGTTTCTATTGGAGACACCCTCTTAGAGGACTGAATCGATTAGTTAGGCCTATAGGACATTAATAGATAGTGTGAACTTGGCTTGCATTCTACCTACATACCACTTTGCAGAGGACCTGAGGTGGTGAGGAAAGCTGCTCAGGGACTGGGAACCTTGGCATGGACTACAAATTTTGTGGATGGCTCCTAAGGTGGAGAAAGGGCATTTCACATACTGTGTGAGAGCCTCCGAAAGGAATCTGAAGAGATCAGAGACAAATTTTACTTTGCTTTTTGGCTGGAACTCCTCTTGTAGCCTTGACTCTTTACTTCATCCTTTGAAGTCATTATGAAATCTATAGTTGTCTTGGATGCAGACACCCCTTCTCTCTATTCATCCTACTTGAAAAGGAAATCTGAGAATTTTGACCTCAGAGACCAGAAGATGAACCTTTTATGTGTTCCTTCTGGTTTAATTCGTGTTCAAATAACTTTCTTATGTGATGGCAAGTTAGCAAGACAGATTTCCTCTGGAATATTTCTGGCAAACATATAATTTTCCTTGATGCATTCTGCACATGAATCAACTTCTTTGTAGCCTATATTATTGTAGGAATTTTAGGAATTTTCTGTATTGGTTCCCCATATGTGCTGTATAGCCACTGCATTTCTAAGGTGAATGTGCAGGGCTGCCTTACAGGGAAGGTGCTGATGAACTCAGGGTCTCTCCTGATTTGTGGTTGGCTTCATGTGCTGTCCAGTCCCTGGAGGGTGGCTTCCATATCCTTTTTCCTTGTCCACTGGTGACGACTCTCTCATTTCCTTCCAGTTTGGCTGGCTTCTCTGGCTGATGGCATGTTGAGATTCAAGGGCCAGTGGCAACGAGGGCATCTGATCCAGAAAGGGCCACTCTAGAGGCCAGGCTACCGGTACCATGGGCCAGTGTGTCACCAAGTGCAAGAATCCCTCATCAACCCTAGGCAGCAAGAATGGAGATCGAGATTCCAGCAGCAAGTCACACAACAGGCGAGGTGCAGGCCACCGAGATGAACAGCTGCCAGCTTGTGGCAAGCCAGGTGGGGATATCCTCGTCAATGGGACCAAGAAGGCAGAGACTGCCACTGAGGCCTGCCAGCTGCCAACGTCCTCAGGAGATGCTGGGAGGGAGCCCAGGTCTAATGCCGAAGAGTCTTCCTTACAGCGTTTGGAAGAGCTGTTCAGGCGCTACAAGGACGAGCGGGAGGATGCAATTTTGGAGGAAGGCATGGAGCGCTTTTGCAGTGACCTATGTGTTGACCCCACAGAATTTCGAGTGCTGCTTTTGGCTTGGAAGTTCCAGGCTGCTACCATGTGCAAATTTACCAGGTTAGTCACAAATACTTTTCCAAGTGAACAGAGAAGGAAAGAGAACACCACTGGACAGTGGTGCCCAGCTAGGATAAAACTAGGTTGGCTTCAAAGGGTTTAGGTAAGTCTTTCTCTCTGTCAAATTATTCTAAAGCTATTCAGCCTCTGAATAACTGGGCACCTACCATCCTTACCTGAAGTTAAACGAGGTATAACCCATGTTGAGCCCTGTTGCCAAGTTGCTGCCAAGCCTCACTGTTGCTTCAGATCTTTCACTCCCCTAATTGTCAGTTCCCTCACTTCCTTGGTATTTATTGTGCACTTGTCACGTGCCAGACTCTGAGAGTGCCTGTAGAGTGAGTGCCCTCAGCTGACCCAGTTATCTAGCAGTAATTGCACATCGTCATGGTCATACATCCCTATACAGATTGTTTGTTGGAAAGGACATGGCAGGATCACCCAAGGTGTGGTTTGTAAAGTGCTGGGTAATAAATAAGAATTAACTTTGAGCCCTCGCTGGTGTTGTTCAGTGGGTTGAGTGTCAGCCTGTGAACTGCAAGGTCGCCAGTTCAATTCCCAGTCGGGGCATATGCCTGGGTTGTAAGCCAGGTCCCTAGATGGGGCATGCAAGAGGCAGCCAATTGATGTTTCTTTCATACATTGATGTTTCTCCTCCTCTCTCCCTTCCACTCTCTCTAAAAGTAAATAAGTAAAACCTTAAAAAAAAAAAGAATTTACTTTGAGAAGCCCCGCCTATAATTTCTATTCCCTGGGTAGGTAGCTTACCCAGCAGACCTCAGGGGCCTTGTATCTTTAGTGGATGCTATAGTCTCTGAGAAGATGATCAATGTGAGACCATATTTTGAGCTGAAAGTGTTACACAGATATTCAGAATACATACACAATTTTTGTTTGTTAATAATAGAACTTTGATCTATGGTGGCAGTTACTCAGATTCATACAGAATCTTTGGCTTTAGAAATCTCCCTTGGCAGTCACTAAGAATATTCCAAAACAACTCAGAGAATCAAAAGGAGAGCAGGAAGGGCCCCATATGGGAGGAGAGTCTGAAGCTCAGTCACTATTGCAGGATGGAAAGCAGGGCATGGAGTGGGAATTTAGCTTTGGGAAGGTGAATACATGAATGAATAGACCATTATCAGCTGCCTATCATGTGCCAGGCACTATTAGAATCAGTTGACATATACTAACTTGTCCTCACCAAAACCCTGTGAAGCAATGTAGTAGTGTCAGCGTTTCACAGATAAAGAACTTATAAGTAGAGGAGTAGGAATTCACACCCAGGCCACCCAGCCCCAGAGCCATGGTGTTAATCACTACACTGTATTGCCCCACAGGAAATGATTCTCATTTACAATTATTAATTATGCCTCTTACTTCCTGTTGCAGGAAGGAGTTTTTTGATGGCTGCAAAGCAATAAGTGCAGACAGCATTGATGGGATCTGTGCCCAGTTCCCCAGCCTCTTAATAGAAGCCAAACAGGAGGACAAATTCAAGGATCTCTACCGGTTTACATTTCAGTTTGGCCTGGATTCTGAAGAAGGGCAGCGGTCACTGCATCGGGAAATAGCCATTGCCCTGTGGAAGTTAGTCTTTACCCAGAACAATCCTCCAGTGTTGGACCAGTGGCTAAACTTCCTAACAGAGAACCCTTCTGGGATCAAGGGCATCTCCCGGGACACTTGGAACATGTTCCTTAACTTCACTCAGGTGATTGGCCCCGACCTCAGCAACTACAGCGAAGATGAGGCCTGGCCGAGTCTCTTCGATACCTTTGTGGAGTGGGAGATGGAGCGGAGGAAAAGTGAAGGGGCTGGGGGAGGTGTGCTCAGCTCAGGGCCCTTGGGCTTGTGTCCCCAGGAGCAGACTTAGTGCTCTGTTCTGGGCAGCCATGAGGATCTGCCCACTGCCCTGGAGCCACCCGAGGAATTGGACCTTTCTGGAAATTACCTAATATCCAGATATTTTCTACTCTACACCTTTCT
>PVIA01006968.1:26541-91510 GCA_004024845.1 Tonatia bakeri
TTTTTTTTTTTTTTTTTTTTTTTTTTTTTTTTTTTTTTTTTTTTTTTTTTTTTTTTTTTTGGTCAGGGAGGGCATAGAGCAGGGTGGGGAATAGGCAAGTTAGGTTGAATTAACATTGCAAACAATGCAGGGCCAGATCTCAGTTTTGCATAGTGTTTTTCAGGGCAGGTCTGTACTGTGTGTAGTGCTGTTTACATGGTTGAATTTAGGTTGTGATAATAATTTTTAAAGATTTACACAGAGTTGATTAGCAGTGTTAACTGTTAACAACATTGCATTAATTCCCAGGTGAGTAAAGCTCTTGGAGAGCCAAGGCCAGCCAGAGTGTCTGTAGTCTGGTGACAACCCCCTTTTAAGCAAATTTATCTGAAATCCTTCCTTCTCACACTTCTTGCTCATTCCTTCTTTGACCCATTGCATTTCATGTTGAGTTTATGTACCAACATGCTGCACCTGTCAGTCAAGTGAGCAGTGATTTTAGAATACATACTAACAACCACTTAAGTACTGAATGCAGAGAAAGCAGTGCTACCTCAGTTTTGCTGGAAGTAGACTTCGATAGTTTTTGTTTTTGGTGATTTTTTATTTGCCTTGGAGCCAAAGTTTCTGTTTCTGATGGTCAGAAAACTGCCTACTGGCCACCTGACTTGAAGGAAAACTGTGGTGTGGAGCTCTGCTTGAATACTTTTTAAAAAACATTTTGAGTGTCATCAACTTACTTGTCTGGCAAGTGCAAAAGCCTGGGGCTGGCCTGAACTCTGCCAAACAAATCCAGACAGGTATTGAGTAGTTAATGTGTGCCCTTTCCCTTTTTGCTGCACCCATGTTGTCACTTTACCCCTAGGTGTTATTTATTATTTCTCTGTTCATGTCAGGCTCATTTGGGGTAATGTGATGACTGTTTAGGTTTACATGACCCTCTTTCTTTCCCCTCCACCCAAATGTGTATATATACATATATATGTATATATTTTACCTATCTAAAATATATATATATACACATGTATATGTATCTATATTCTTGTTTCTTTACCTGCTAAAACTGGCCATAAAAGAGGGAGCTGTCTTCAATATATAAAGTATAAGAAGAGCACCAGGGAATGTCATAATGGAAGCTTTTGAATTTGAGTTTGGACCATTTTCACTAAAGAGAACATGAATTTTCTCAGCTCTTTCCTCATTAGAGGGAGGCCCAGTTCCCCAAACTCCTCTGCGTGCTCACTTCATGAGGCCAGCTTTGGACAAACTGCCACATAGGAGCTGACTCTGGTCCTACCTCATTGCAGTAGAGGGTCTTCTTGCCATTTTTTCATTTAAAAAAATGTCCATAGAAAACTGAACTGGAAGGGTGGGTGGCAGGTACTGTACAGTTCAGCTTTCAATACTTTGGAACAGATTAAAAAGGGAATCTTTTAAATAAAAACTTATAAAAATGTTTATACTTTTGAAATAACAAGAGTTTGTCTGTAGAACATTGGGAGTTTCTTCCCCTAGCTACCCCCATCTGCTTTCCAGGTACGTTTCTCAGCCTGGGCAGAAATTTTGAGTTTATTACTAGCCTTGTGGATTCAGGCTCCCAACTTTACAATGATTATTTAAGGAGATTCTGCAGTTGATGTCTTTCTGAAATTGGCATTGAATTGGCATGGATTTTTGCAGTCCTAAACCTGACAGTTATCCCTTTAGCAGGGCATATGAGGAAATTTAAGGTCAGCCACAGCAAGTTAGCAATACTGCTGGAAAATGTACGAGGGTTGGATCTCAGTCCACACGTCTGGCTTTGTTCTAGCTAAGACGCAAGATCCTCGTATAAAGCGTTTCTAGGGACCCCAGCTAGTTCTCTGGGTTCAGTTTTAGTCCCGAGTCCCCACACTGAGATCTTATCTAGTCCATAATTCTGAATTTTTCCTTATTTTTCCCAATTCCGAATTGAGTAAAGGTAGAGTAAGGCAAAAGGCAGGCTCCTCCTAGCCAGGTAAGGTTCCTTCTGTCCCCAATCAGAGAAGTGTAGAGAAGTGCACAAAAGAGGGAGGCCCCAAGGATTCTGAAGACTTGAGAGAGGCACTGGTTTCCATCCCCAGCCTACCAGAAGGCATTCCGCATTAGGTGTGCTATAGTGGGTGGATTTTGTTTTTTAATTAATTGTTCAGCTTCCCCCAGTCCCCACAGAACCATTTAAAGATTGTTTTTGGTTATATTTTTACTGATAGAGTTGTTACAAAAATAAAAATGAGAAACTAGAAAAGGGAGAGACTTACCAGATCCTTCCAAGTTCAAGTCCCTGATGCAAGGAATTCTGTAGTAACCCTGGGCCAGTGCTTTAATAGTTTCATGACCACAGGAAAATGCAGTTTTTCTGCAAAGGGATCCAAGGTGGGTGTGTAGGGTTTTCAGTTGTACTTCTGGGAAATGAAAGAGCCTGTTCCTCTTACCCTGTAAGTAGGTTTCCTACTTAGTGAGCAGGAACTGTGTGACAGGGTGTGGAGGGGCAGGATGCAGATGCCTTTTTAAAAACAGGCAGATATCCGAGGGAGAGTTCAAACTGAATTCATGTGTTGACAAATTGCTTGGCTTTGGCAGATGGCTTTGTGAGCTTCTGTGGTGTTTCTTTAGCAATTTATTAGAAAACTGTATGAGATGGTTTCACTTCATTGAACTGCTCTTCCCCATCCCTGCCATGTTTCATTCTTAACCCCACCTCCTGTAATGGTACTTCGCCATGCTTCAGCTGGTTGACTCAGCAGTTCCCCCTCATCCCTGCCAGATGTGCCCACACGTGTGAATTGGTTCCAAGACTCCATACTGAGTTTGTAAGAAAAATCTAGAGTTGGGTGAAGATACAAATTTCCACCAAGCTCCCAGGCCCAAGGAAATCCAATTGAAAATGTATAGGTATTGTTTTCAATATTAAAAGGCTTAAGCCACACAGTATTAGATGGTCTTTGAAACAGATCATCCCCCAGGGGCTGGAGCATGCAGGTGTGGGATGTCGTGGGTCATGTGATGGCCTTATATTAGACTACACCAAATTGTATTAAACAGTGGTGGGAAAAATACTGGGATAAGAACTTGGGTCTAAGTTCCAAAACCGAAACATCTGTTTTTAGGACTGTGTTTGGTATGCCACACTGAAAGTGAAGTCTTCTATGCAATGAAATCCCCAAATAGACCCAGTTATACAATTATAAGGCAAGAACTGCAAGGAACGTGCTGCTAGGTTTGTTAGTTACCTGAGTTTCCATTTTCCTTACATCTCTGTTTGCTTAGTGAGAACTTAAGCAACCAAGTAAGGACTCTAGCTGAAAGGACTCTGAAGCCATGAGGGTGTTTTAATGGGGACTCACTTAAGGGCACATGAAATTGACCCTTCTCTTTGGCCTTGTTCTCTGAATTATATCGAAGGGGTTCCCACCACCTCCCTGTAGCTTATTCCTAAGGGAAGCTGCAAATATATTGAGAATATATTGAGTAGAACCTGGACTGTGACTGTGTGTCAGTGAGGATCTACAGATATTTTCCTTATTAGACGATGAAATAGATGCTTGAGCTCTGGTTCAGAAACCAAGATATTTCAGAATGGCTTTGAGTAACCATCAGGTTCTGCTTCTGATCACAGGCCCCCTGTTCCTCTTGAAAGCTCAGCCTGCTCCCATACCGACCTATTTCCACTGCCCACCTGCACTCCTCACATTTCAACACAGATCTTGGATATCGCCAAAGGAAGCCATCCAGCAGCTGCTGTGTTCTCCCCCCTCCACCCATCCAGTACCCATTTATTCTGGTAGAAGTGTCTTCCCTGACTCTGGCCCCAGACCCAGGTCTGTGATTGATCGCTCTTACGTGTTGCACTAATGAATATGATTCTAGGTTTCAAACGGGGTGTTTGAAGCAGTAGGCAAAGGGGGCTTGATTGAATGAGTTGATCTTACAGATGCCCTGCCTTAACCTGCTGAGGTGATGAGTCCACTGCTCATGTGCCCTCCACCTTTGTGGATTCCTCTTGGTTTGTGACCAGTGTGTTTCTTGAGGTTGTACAAATTTGTTGACAGAAGTCAATACTTATCTGTCTTCTCTGCACTGTTACACTCTCCAAATGGCCCCTTGAATATTTTTATTAACTTGTTACACATATTTTTGTCTCTGTCTACATTATTTCTTTTGATATTCTTTTATCTTGGAAGGTTACCTGCTATTGGGTTTAATAAATTTGTTTACTTGGTTATTGACAATTCTGGAACAAATAATAAAAAATCAGCAGCTTTATTCTGGAGTGATACTGGACAGCAATTCCTATGCTTTGGAAAATCCAGATAGTGTATTTCAGACTCTGCTACTCACCAACCCTAATTGCCTTTGGGGTCCCAGCACTTTAGGCAGAAAACAAGTTCTCACAGGGCCACTTCCTAAATAGTCTTACCTTAGCAACTGATATGGCTTCCCATGAGGAATAAAAAGTAAATTTGAGCACTGTGCTAAATGGATGACTTCTACATATATCAGATTGGCAGTGATTAAGGCAGAGGAAACAAGCTGAAACTGTCATGTGCCACTGCTGTGTGACCATTGGCAGGTGAGTGAAAATCTGAGTTTCTTTGACTCATCTGTAAAATCCAAAGACTGTTACTTCCATTAGTGTTAGGATTTATAAAGAGTTTTGGAAGCACTTAAGACTTGTAAGTTTAAGATTTTCAAAAGGATGTCAGGAGTGTAATGCTGGAAATCCAGAGACTAGGAGAGGAGGGTTGGCATGGTCACACATGACTTCCCAGGTCACTGTCTCCCCTGTAGACCCAGCTTCCCTCTATGCCAAGTTTGGGGGGAGATGGAAGACTTAGACGGCTTAGACTAAGAAGATCCCTGATGGCTCTCTCTGGCTCTTACATAGAAGCCTCATTATGGTACACTGCTTAATAACCCTTAGCTTCCTTTCATTGTATTTTCTGTCTAGTTACCAAAGTTTATATTCAGGGAAGCAATTGGCCAGCCACCCCTCTTCTTTGATGGCAGCCCTAATAGCCTTCCCAAAGATTCCCAGTCTCATGTTGGTGTTTCCTGAAAATAAGTACTGTGGTGGGGTTAGATATGCTTTTGTTTTTCTTTCCAGTTGGAAAGGGCCTGGAGTTATTGGTTATAATCCTGTCCAGTCAAGAGGGTTATAAAGATTTCTCAACGAATTTGACTTTTTCCTTTTCCTCCATTATTACCAAAGCCAACAGCTTCAGATAGAGGAAATCTAGACACTGATTTTTTTCTTTCTCACTTAAAAAGTAAACCTCCAGAACATGTACTTGTTTGGTTCCTGGGCTTGTACTTTCTGTGATGTGACACTTTGCAGATAATGAGCCACTGGGCTTTACAGATAGAGGTGTGGGGAGTAACAAAGTAGAGATACTGATTTAGGTGCTTGTATAGAGCCTAGAGTTATTCAAAGTGTTGTCACAGGGTTGTGCAGATTATGTAAAGCTAAAATCCAATTTTCAATTAGATGAAGGGCAAGCCAACTTCATACAATTACCAGATGAGCTTAACTGCAATGGGCTTTTCCTAGCAAGAAAGGTATACTGAGTATAATACTGGTAGCTCAGAGTCTGTATCAGTAATACTGATACAGACGAGTCACCAGAGCACCCTCCTCTCGAATTCAGCCAAAGAACATGCCTGGGTTGGCTCTGGAAGTCATCCTAACTCTAGGTTTCGATCTATATCAAAAGGGTTAGTCTGCCTGGGAAGGAAGAGCAAGGGAGGGAGCCAGGCTAACCTCTCCATTTCCTGTCCTTTGCTAAGATTTTTCAGAATGCCCTGTCTTACGAAAGTCATAAGGCACTTACTTGGGTTTAACTTCCTTCCTATATAATGTTCCAACCTTAGGGATGCTGAGAAAGTCCTAGTGGAATATGGCAGCAGTGCTGTCAGCAGCAAAGCATCCATGCTGATGGGGACTCTCCATGGGCCCTGCCTATGTTTATTATGGGAGGTGCTATTGAAATTGTCAGTAAACTAAAATACAGAGCTACAAAATAATGTGGAACTAGTGTAAGACAAGACAATATGGACACAAGCTCTTGTATACATGAATTTACATAATAAAGGAGGCATGATCCTTTATTGGATAAGATAGATAATTGGGTAAAATCTAAATATTTGGGGGAAAGTTACCATAGGCCAAAATAAATTCCAGGAGGAATAAAGGTGTAAGTGTAAAAATTAAATCATTAAAAAATACATACTTGTTAGTGGATATTAAATTGATCTCTGGATCAATCAAGACTTTGTAAGCAAAAAGCAGATAGAAAAAATCAAAAAGAATAGGCTTCTAAAACACACAAAAAAACAATTAGAAACATTTTTGCAATGATAGACGAATGCACACTTAATCCCTGAGACCTTAAAAATTCCACATGGTAAAGTACTTAGTAGACACATGCGTAAAGGATATTGACAACTCAGAAGAAAACTGATTAGCCAAAAAGTTTCTGGAAAAAATAGTATATGACAATCTGAAGGGTATTTAAAAACCCAGAAAATAAACCTATAATGAAAAACTTTTATGATTTATCAAATTGGCAAGTATTTGAAACAAATCCATGATAGCAAACATAGGGTAAAAACTTTTCTGAAATTTTTTTTTTTTTAAAAGCTAAGTTATTATGGTCTAACTCAATAATTTCACTTCTAGGTATTTTTCAAGCTACATTATGTGCCAAAGATGTATTATGTGCCAAAGATGTATGTGCCAGGACATAATTGATAGCATCATTTGGGAACAACTGAAGTGTCAGCCATAAGAATCTTAGAAATTATGGCACACACTAACATTCTGGAATATTATGCAGCTATTAAAAACTCTGCTTTGAATAATGGAAATGTATGATAAAAAAATGGTAAAAGAGTGGCAGTCGCTGACTCTGCCTGATGGTATTAGATGTGATTTTAACTTTTTTTGTATTTTTTAATTCTTCATTAATGGGTTTCCTTTGTGAGGACAAAAGGAAATGAAGACAAACATGGCCAAGTGGTCTGAACAACCCCATTGTGGGTGAGGAGGGCAGAGGCAGAGAACTATGTTTACAGCTGAATAGAGAGTTCTGTAAAAACCCTCAAAGCTGCTCTTACCTGCATCAAGAAGCAGTGGCACTGGCAGTTCTGCATCTGCTGTCTAGAGGGTGTAGGAGGAAAAATGCACAAATACACTTACGAATGGAATATATTTTGCAAGAGCCAGGTCGGCAGCTTTGGCTTCCAAAAGATGGGAGAGTCGGCTGCAAAACCAGTGTGTGTAGACTGAGGCCTCATAGAGGGCCATCTCTGCAGTTCTGGAGTTGGGGGCTCATAGGGGGCCTCGAGCCCCACCCATCCAGAAGGAAATGGTCTTGGCTATGACTAGAAGCAAAGGGAGCTCTTGGCACAGAAAGCCCTAATCTGCTCTGTGATCTTGCACATGGAAGAGAATCCTTAGTCAAATGTCATTTATTGACAATGTAGGTTTTCCCTGATATATGAAGTAAGAATGTCCCATTTTAAAGGTGAGGAAACTGAGGCTCAAAGAGGGAAAATAATTCATATAGCACACTATTCTGTCAATTTCCACAAACTGGATCTTTGGCTTTTTATAATAATCCTTGAAAATATAGGTACTTTCTCATTTTATACAGTTGAGGAAGTAGATTCAGATGAGGTTTAAGTTATTTGCCCAGGAGTAGAGCCAAAGCACCAACTCCAGGCCTGTCTGTATCAAGGCAAATGCTTGTCTCAGGACTGGATTCTCATTAGGTAAACAGCAGCTCAACTCCCACAGCCTTGGAGCTCAGCTGGGCAGGAAGGAGTCCAGCAGCACTCCTAGTTTGGGGATACTCTCAGGCCTTGCAGGGGAGAGGTGGCAGTGTACCTGGGGAACCTGCGTCTTTACAAGGAACTTCAGGTTGCAGTGTCTCTCACCCCAAATGAAGCTCTTCAGTTCTGGTTCCTGGTCCCAACTTTCACATAGGGCCAGATCACTGAGAGGTTACATTTAAAGAATTAAACACTGCCTGAGGGCCCAACCTTCAGAATTTTGAGATTTTTTTGCACTAATTTATAAAAGTAGTATATTCTGATCCTACGCACGGAAAAGCATGTGGTAAACCTAGTATGCCAGTCCCATAGCCAGAAATAAATACTGTTTATGATTTTGGCATATAGTCTGCCAGCTTTTTGTTCTAAGCCTGTGCATATTCTTGTATACTTTCTTCTACAAAAATGGGCTCTTCTCTAATCCTCTATGCTTCATACAATATGTACTGTGAATGCATGCTCTCATCTTCAAAAGTCCTGTGAGATCTGTATCATTATCCCAAACACAGATACGTGATCTTACTCACATTCATACAAATTAAGTAGGAAAGCTGGAATTCAAAGTGCAGCAGTCTGGGTCCAGAGGTCTACTGCCATCTCTGGCAGATCTCTTTACATGTTTACACATGTGCATACACACATTTTCCAAAATAGCTACCTAGAATGCCATTGTAATGACCCTGTGATATCACCTTCATACATGTTTTTATAAGACTACCCTGCTGGGTCCCATTGTTCAAAGCAATTCATAAGGCATTTTGGTATAATACATACTGTACCCCCGATTAGTTTGTCTTTTCTGGAAGCCAGCTAATATCTATCAGTTTTTAAATTATGTGTGCCTGTGTCCATGTCCCCTGAACACAGAATGTTAACAGTTCAGGAGTTCATACAGAAGTACAACACAGGCTTCTTGAAATTTAAGCTTCCAATTCTAAGGGGGCAATCTGTGGTGACAGAGGCACCTAGTGGTGAAGGGTGGCACTGCAGCCTCACTGAAGGGAAGGAGCATTTCTAAAAATGAACTTGGAAGGGGGCTTTCCAGGTTGGTAAAAAGCCAAGTATTCTACTCTCTGCTGTCTGGTGATCTGCCAGGTTTTCAGCTCAGCCTTTTTCTTTCAATTTCTTAACAGCTGTCAATGAGGAAACAGTTTGCCCTACAGAAATTTGCTTCACTGATATTACAACTTTGACAAACTGCAAAATGGCTGGGTTTTCTCCAGGGGGAAGTTACCCCTGGTTTCCTTCCCTATGTGTGTCATTTACACGAGTGCTGCTTATATTGAAAACCTGCTGCAGTGCCTGTGCAGAAACCCCCAACACGAAGAAAAGTATAAACAAATGGGTTTCCTTCCCTCACCCTGTCTTAGATGAAAGATGCTTCAATTTTAGATATTTATTGAAAATGTGTATATCATATAAATGAACTAGACTCTTTAGCTGGTACACTCCACAAAAGCTGTTTGCTGGGTTAAGAGGGTGCAGCCCAACCACGCTCTCTGCTACTGCCCACAAAGCATCAGAACTATACCTAGAAAGTGGTGGCTGGGCTCAGGAACACACGTGAGATGATGCTTTCCTCTTTATCTTGTATTCCCATCAGTCCTAGGCCAGGAAGTGATCCACGCATGCTGCAACAATGAAGGCAGGTTCATACCCACAGGGTTGAGTGGTTAGAAATGCACAGGCAGAGGTGATAAGGTTTTGTTGGGGAGGGGGTGTCATGGGGCAGTGGGCTGCAAGTGAACAGTTTATGGAAAGCTACCTGCTGAAAATGGGTTTAATGGAAAGAATACTGATACTGCCAGAAGCCTAGAATCAAATCTTAGCTCTGCCACTTAACAGATGTGAGACACATCTCAACCTAAGGTTAATGACCTCAAGCCGAGCCTCAGTTTCTTCATCTCTTACATATTTAAGTTACTCTCTCACAGGGCTTCTATGAGGATTATCAGGTGATCATAATTAACATGGAGGGTGCACTTACTTAATGGCCAGCATCATTGTAAACACTTTCTATGCATTCTCATTTAACCCTCAAAAGAGCTCATGTACCTAATTTAGGTACTAATAGAGATACAATTGTTATGTCCACTTTTCAAATAAAATAGGCTCACAAACAACTTGCTCAAGTCATATAACTGTTAAGTGACAGGTAATAATGGCAATCTGCCATCTGAGTTCTTTTAAGTTGGTGTTAAGAGTTTATCTTTTCATTTTATTTAAAACATTTAAAGCACTGTTTGAAAAACTTTTAAAAAGTTAACTTGTTTAATAATTTATGTTGTAAAATGTCTGGTACAGTGCTTAGAATTTAGGAGTTATCTATTATGTTAGTTTTCTCCACCATGTACTGAATATTCACAGCACTGGATTAGAGGGCTGGAGGCAGAAATCAGCAAACACAAGCCCAGAAGCTGTGTCCACCTGCTGCTGGACTGAAGCTAATCAGCACTGAGCCTTCTGGGTCTGAAGGACTGCAACTCAGAGCACTGGCATGCCTCTGAAATCAGACCATTGGGGTTGAAGCCCTAACTGTGCACTTGCTATAGGCATGGCATTAGGCAAGTTGTTTCATCTGAGCCTTTTTCTCCACTTGTTAAATAGGGATATTCAACAAACTCGGCCAAACATGCATGTCAAAGCATTTAGCATGGTACCTGACACTAAGAGTTTGATGAATTACAGCAATTATCAGTATTTTCAATACTAATTTTAGCAGCTACCAGAAATCTATGAAGAGCTGAGTCAGGTTCCCAGCATGAGGAAACCTTCCATTCTCTTTGCTGATCCCTCCTGAGTCACTCTGATACTTTTCTAAGGGTATCTGCTGGCATCTTTGAGACAGCTGCACAGATGAGGCCCAGAGTGACCTTATAGTTTGGGGAAGTGTATGCTCCTGCTGCTGGACCTCCTCAATATAATTCAGGTATCAGAGGATTTCCTTACTACATGATTTGCTATTTCCAGATTTTTCTCTTGACTTATCAAAAGACCTTTGTTTGAGTCAGAACCTAACCCTTTTTGCTCCCTGACCATGACGCGCCCTTCTTCAAGCCCTTACCCCCTGCAGAATATCTTGTCCACTCTTTGAAGAAGAAAGCTTTGGCTCACTCTTGCCTGTCCACTATACCATGGGGAACATGAAGATCAGGCTCCTATTTTACCCCTAGCCCCATATGCTGGACCTGACAAGCTAGGTCAGGGCAAGTCTGTCTGCCCCCAGTAAATGCTTTGCTGGCAACTTTGGGTTCCTTTTTTTTTATTATTATTATTTAACCTCTTGCTCTTAGGCTCCCCACAAGCCTGTTTAAAGTATATCAGTCTAAGATTTTTTTTAATCTAAATACCTAATGCTTGATTGTTTCTCAGAGACAGCAGTTCTCTCAAGCTTCCCAACAGACAGCCTATCAAACCAGTGGTCCTGAGATGCATGTGACAGGATTTTAGGATAGGAAATTAATTTCTCATCCAGGCTTCAAGGCTTGAGGTATTTATGTTCTGTCATCTGGGACCTTGGACCCAGGAATCCTTGAATATCAGAATTTTAAGGGACTTCAGACTCATTTATCTATTCTTTCACTCATTCCAACTGCCTGTCTTTATGCTTTAGGATTTAACACATTTTTTTAAAAGGAAGGGTTTTGTAGTTAAAAAGGTTATAAATCACTGCTTTACTTCAAATCCCTTATTTTAGCAAAGGGCATTGAGATATAAAGTGGGAAAATGGCCACTTGTCAGAGGCAATAGGTGATAGGGCTGGGACTGGACCCTGAGTCCTGCTCTACTCTTCCTCAGGTTTAAAATCAGCAAAACATGTCCTACTAGAGATTAACAGGTGGCATGGGGTGAGGGGAAGAGGGTGGGGAAGACAGGAACACACTCCTCTCATGGGGAAGGCAACCCATCACATCTAAATCTGGGCCTTGCCCTAGAACTTGTTGACTAGTTTTATTCAAGTGGAGTTAGGCAGCTACCCCTTGTTCCAAAGAGGTTGGAGGACCTAAGACTTCTGCCTTTAAACTAGGATGGGTTGTGTCCTTGAGGGACCAATAAGAGTATTTATCTGTGAAATGGAAATACAATAACTATCTGTAAGAACTGAAAATTAAGAGATGATTCATGTAAGTCATCATTTACATGCCTGGACATCAACAAAAGGCCTTTCTCTAAGAAGCCAGGGGCCCAAATCATGAAGGAACAACTCTTCAGTCCTTACCTCTTGGCTCCTGGCAGCAGGATGAGGCAGAGAGTACCTGAGCTTAGGCTGTGGTTGAGCTTCCCTATCTTCTGGCCCCAGTGCCAGGCTGCTGTCTTTGGGTGGTCCACCTTCAGAGTCTAGGATCAAAGCTAAGTGTTGGTACTCAGCCAGAGTACCCTCTGCTTACTGTCAGATGGGCTGCAACATTCTCAGGTTCTAGGGCTGTGGAGTTCCATGAGAGGCTGTGTGTAAATCCTCCGGCTGAGGCTGGAACACACATTTTAGGGCTCCCTGTCCACCCTAGCATCCCCAGGCCATCAAGTCAGATTATGATGACAGCTGCTGTTCTTCCCTTCTGATGGGCCTTCCAGGGTCCTGAGTTAGGGGAACTGTAGCACTAATGAGAGCTCTAGTCTAGCCTCTGCCATTAAGTAACTCTGTGACTTGGGGGCAGTCACTCACCAGCTGACCTCTATTTCTCATCTGCTAAATGTAGGAGGTTAGACAAGGAAAGGGGTTCCCGAACTGTAGCCATTCACCTTCCACCTAGACACTTCTGTTTGTGTCTCCCTCTAATGGTTTTTAACAGTCACTTTCTTCCTTAATATTAACCAAAGAATACTGTCCATGAAATCACACATTCAACGTGGTGGTTGTATATTTTAATGAATGTTGATGAACAAGTTCATAACTATAAAAGTGAAAAAAAGTCCATCTGTGACCACCAAAAATCATTTTGTGTATGTACCACATTCTAGGAAACCCTAGATCACGGAAAGACTTGTCCAGCTCTCTAGCCTTGTATTTAAGTCCCTCAAAGTCCCTGGGAGAGCAACCTAGAGTACAAAAAAAATGATTTTAGCACATATTGGAGAGGGCAAGCATATGGGAGATCATGGAGAAAAAAATGATCTACCCAGGGCTGGAAGAAACTAGAGAGTGAAGTAAGACTAGTGCCAGGGGAGTAACGAAAGACTGAAGGCTAAAGTGTCCCTTGAGCAGGACTCCTAATTTCCAAAAACATCGGTAGGTCAATGCCCACAGCCAGTGGTCTTTCTAGCTACCTTTCCCTGACCCCAGGATATACCCCTCCACTCACCTGCAAGATCTGCTGTTCTGAGGGGGGAAGTATGACTAGAAGTCCTGGGGGCCTTGCTTCAGGAGATAAGTCCTGAAGCCATGTGTGGAGGTGCAGGGGGGTTAGAGTGTGCCTGCCTTTGAGCTTCAAGTCTTTGCCTATGAGAATGTTGCAGGCCCTCTGGGCACTGCCAAAATTTTTAAGTTCTGAAAGCAAAAATACTCCCTTCTGTTAAGAGGGGCCATAAAACCAACCTGTTCACCAAGCTAGAACCCAACCAGGGTCAAGGAAAAGGGACAGAATGAGTATCTGTTGACCTTGTCTAGTCTAGGAGGGCTTACTGGGGAACATTTTCTTTCTCTGACCTCACATTATTACCATCTCTAATAGACCCTAAGGCTACATTCAATGACATACACTTACTCAGGAAACTATTTTTTTTGCTGTCCACTTTTAAGATCTTTAGGCAAGATCACAGCTTCTAGGCCAAAAAAGAGGTTGGACTGCTGCAACAAATGTTCTTTGAAGGTTTCAGTCACTCCAGAGAGATGTGTGGTACCTCGGTTCTCGGAATCTCTTTCTATCTCCTTCACAAGGGTGTGACAATCAAGGATGAGCTCCATCACAGGCCTCTGCATCTAACCAAGTAAAAGATGGCAATAGTGGTGGAAAATCACCACTTCAACCCCCAGGCTTGTTATATATTAGCAAGTAACTTAATTCTGCAGTTTCCTCATCTGTGTGAGGAGGCTACTGATAACTGCCTAATAGGACTGACTACAGTAGAGACTTAATAGGTAATACATAAATGTAAATATTTTGTGTAAACACACTATCTCCTTTTTCTCACCCTCACCACCTGGCAGTGGAAATCAGTTCCCTGCCTTCTACCCAATAGATTTCTATTTACTTGCATAAGAAACTTCAAAACACCACCATTTGACCCCCTGAAAGCTAAAGGAAAAGACAACCACAAAAAAACACTGTGAATAAATAATATGGGCTCCAAGTAGTGATAATGAGTACAAGACCCCATGTAGCCCAGGCTGATTTTGACAAAAACAAAAGCTCTCTGAAATAACTGTAAACAGAAGCTGTACTAGGCCAGGGCTAAGTGACAGTGCTGCTTTTTGCCCTCTCTGGCCATCCTACCTTGATGAAGTTATCTTCTACCAGAGTGCCATCCAAGGATTCAATGGCCAGCTGGGTAGCCTCCAGGACTTCATACTGTATACAGAAATGTGGCTGCAGGAAAAGCAAGATTTCCTTCCTTTGCTTTCCAGGCTCACACTGCCAGAGAAGGGGCTGGAAAGGGGGTTAAGCTACAGTGGCCAAAGTCACCAGAAGGGCTTTCCTTGCTGTGTTAGGCTAGACAGTGATTGAAATCAGGGTCTCAGAGATATCTGTACACCAGTGTTCATAGCAGCATTATTGAGAATAGCCAGAAGGTAGAAACAATTCATCAGTGGAGGAAAGGATAAACAAAATGTGGCATAGTCATACAATGGAATAATAGGCTTGAAAAGGAATGGAATTCTGAAACATGCTTTAACATGGATGAACCTTGAAAACATATGTACTAAGTGAAATAACCAAACATAAAAGGACAAATATTGTATCAATCCACTTACACGATGTACACAGAGTAGTCAAACTCATAGAGACAGAAAGTAGAATAGTGGTCACCAGGTCTCGGGGAGAGGACTAGGGAGTTAATAGGTACAGAGTTTCAGATTGGCATGATGAATAAGTTCTGAAGAAAATATTTGGTAGCACTAAATTGTACACTTTAAAATGGTTAAAACAAATTTATGTATATTTTACAAAAAAAAAAAAAGACTCATAGGAAGAAGTTAGTCCTAAAACATACCCTTCCCATCCTTCAGTCTTTACTGACTTCCTGCTAAGACTATGAAGATGGAATAAGTCCTTTTAAATAGTATGAACTTTTTAAAACCATACACAAGAATAATTTTTTAAAAAGTAAAAGGGTTTATAGGGTTTTAATGTAAATAATAGACCAATGAACAAAACTTACTTCAAGAGACTGGTGAACTAACAATAACAAAAGCCCTGCCATAATGTTCTTCCCATATCTTTATCCAGCTATGAGCCACCTTTGTAGCCAAGTCCTACAGAGATTTCCCAAGACATGGAAATTACTGCTCTTTTCGAAAGGGCATTTTACCATTTAAAGCTGAGGTCACAAGCAGGAAGTCCATAGGCTACATTCAACCAGCAGCCATTATTTTTTCTCTGGCTCACATGATATTTAAGGAAATCGGAGCCAACCTATGGAAATTGGCAGGTTTCTCAATTCTCAAAACAAAACAAAAAATTCAGAAGCTCTGTCACTAGTGGGTCCATATTCTTGTGAGTGAACAACTGAACTGCCCTCAGACAGAGCATGCCTCACACTCCAGTTGGTGACAATCAGATCACATCACAATGGCCCGACCTGGCATCTGAATTTCTAGCACTAATTGAGAAGGTCAGAATCTGAGGAACAAAAATCATTGACTGAACTGGGCCAAAGCTCTTAAACAGCCTCTTCAGAGCCCCAAGATTGCATTTTTTGCTAAATGGCCCAGCATAGAGAGTTGATATCTCTGTCCACTTGAGCCTCATCTACAAAAAAACAACAGAATACAGTGAGGAGGAAGGTGCAGAATGAGAATTCACTCAAACTAAAGAAGCTGTAAGTCAAAACATGGGATAATTCCACTTTAAGGAATTTCTCAACAAAAACACCTGGCAAATTTGCAAGGACCTATATACAAGCATTATATCACTACAGGATTATTTGGAATAGCAAACATTTATATAGCACAAATGATGAAAATAAATAGGTCTATTATACAACAGAATACTATAAAGTCATTGAAAGAGAAATAAGATTATGTACTGACATGGAAAAATGTACAAGGTATATTGTTAAATGAAAAAAATCAAGTTGCAAAACAGTATATACATAGTCTGAATCCCATTTTTATAAAAGTGTATTTTCTAAAATGTTAAAATACACATTCAAAATATCGAGAAATATACAGCATACTTCATAAAGTATGTATTACTTTCCTTAATAAAGGGAGATTATAAGTCATTATGTAAATCATCTAGTAGAATCATTTTGTTCAGCTCACCCTTTTGTTCATCTCCTCAGTGAGGGTGGGTGGAAAGGGTTCAAAAGAGAACTGGACAAGGCTGAAGGGAAAGAGGATTTCCACTCTGGCCTGCTCGAGAACCTTGGAGGACAGCACAGCTTGGGTGAAGCAGAAATCTAGTATTCTCCTACAGCTCATCACAATAATACAAATAATGTTTATCTTTTTACCCATGTTAAAAAGCAATATAGGGCTGACTTCAAGGTCTGGAAGAAAATGGTGACACCACACAGCCTCCTAGAAAAACCATATACTCAGTAAAGAGAATAAATAAAATCACATTATGACCTTTAGCATTAGTAAGAAACAGATGATTATAACCTTCCGGTTTTCTCTAAGGAAAGAAGTTCAATTCCAACAGAGCTCCCACCATCCCACTGTGTTGCAAGCCTGTGAGCAAAAAGAGCAAAGAGAAAAGGCTTAAAAAACTTTGGAAAAAATAAAACAAGAGCAAGGAAGGCTTAGATGAAGCACAGAATCACCCCCAGAAAGAAAAAGTACAAGTAATGAAAACAGGTCAGGTTTTGACACAGGGGAGAGACTTGGCAGCCTCAGAAGCAGTGCTTCTGGGAAGAATCATATGAAGAAGAGGACGCCCCTTTGGAGACACTGCAGTGAAGGGAAAAAAGGAAACAAGGTAGAAAATGAAGGATCTCACAGAAGATAAATAAGATGAATGCCAACCCCTCCAAAGGGCATTATGAACTCTTAATTCTTCCCAGTACCACAACTTCATTCTCAAAAGAAACAACACTTAAAAAAAAAAGTGTGACAGCAAGATGGTGTACAAGGAAGTTTTCAGGTCCTTGCTCTCCCACAGCATGGAGTTAACAATACACAGACCAGTATACCATTGTCAGAACTCCAGAGACCAAGTGAGAAGCTACAGCATCCAGACCAACATCAAATCAAGAGACTCCCATCTAAAGGAATAAGAAAATTTGTGGTGTTTTGCATGCCCCTCCCCCACCTGACCTAGCAAAACCCAGACAAAATAAGTTCATGTTTTGATGTATCCTTTCTGCTTTACACATATAGCATAGAGTAAAAGAGAAAACAAAACAGATGAAGTCAGGTTAAAAACCATGATAAACATCTCCAAGAGCCAGAAACAACAAAAATTTGAAATGGTGTACAAGGCCAAAGCCATAGGCTTGCTAGGCTCTGGAAGCAAACACTGGCAACTGACAGTTCTGCTCTTGTGGGGTAACTGGGATGAAAAGTTCTCCATTCAAGATATGAGACAAAAGCCCAATTCGCTAATAGTAGCCAGGGTTGCTGATGCAAAAAAAAAAAGCTTGTCACTTGCATGAATTACAAAGGGCTACATTCCCCTCTGCTCACAATGCAACCTTCAGAGAGACAGCAGGTCACTCACCTCATTATTTGAAAGGCACTTAATAGTTTGACAGTTTCTGGCAGAAGAAAGTTCACTAGTACATTCCTCCCGGGTCAAGAAAAGGAGCTTCTGACCCACTGACTCCAAGCATTCTAGAACACTGCAAAGAGGTCAAGATAAGAACAAGTTTTCCCAACTCCCTAGTCTGTTTCTCTATAGACTCACACTAATAGCAACATGTATGTATTTAAATTAAAATTAAAATGAAATTAAAAGTTCCTCACTTGCACTAGTCACATGTACTAGACACAGTGTGTAGAACTCACTGCACAGCACAGGTGTAGCACATTCCCACCACTGCAGAAGTTACACTGGATGATACTGCTCTGTGCCACAGGTGGCAAACACAAGGTGCATGGACCGAATCCAGCCCTCCATCTTGTTTTATCTGGGCCAGCACCTTGTTTCTACCCAGCTGCAGCACTGAGCTCCTCGCCCCTAGTTAAGGAGTAGTTACATTTATACAGTCCTAAAATTATATTTAGCCCTTTGAAGGCAACCATGAGGCTGACATGGCCCCGGTGAAAATGAGTTTGACACCCCTGCTCTATATGTAAGCAGAAGGATGAACAATGTCCTGGCTGGTGTGGCTGAGTGGATTAAGTGCTGGCCTATGAACCAAAAGGTCCTCAGTTCGATTCCCAGTCAGGGAACATGCCTGTGTTTTAGGTCAGGCTCCTCAGTTTGGGCTATGCAATAGGCAAGTGATCAATGTATCTTTTGTACATTGATGTTTCTTTCCCTCTCTTTTTCTCTCCCTTTCCGTCTCTAAAAAGTAAGTAAGGAGCCCTGGCTGGTGTGGCTCAGTGCATTGAGTGCCAGCCTGTGATCCAAAGGATTATCGGTTTGATTCCCAATCAGGGCACATGCCTGGGTTGTAGGTCAGGTCCCCAGTAGGGGGCGCATGAGATGCAACCACACACTATGTTTCCTTTCCCTCTTCTCTCTAGAAATAAATAAATAAAATGTTTAAAAATAAAAAAGTAAATAAGGAAAATCTTTGAACAACAAAAGGATGGACAAGAAATATACTCAAAGCTCTGTATCAAAGCACAGGCTTCTAAGGATCTGATTTATGTATTATGGTGGAGACAAACCTCTTCTGAGCCTATGTTGTTTTCCCCTCAAGCTGAACAATACATCAATGCTGTAAATGACTTTCATAGACTTCTGTCTTCTAATCCAAACGCCCACTAGTCATCATCTCCCCTAAAGCTACTTATTTCAATGTCTTGCTTTGTTACAAAGAAAGTCATGCTAAGACCAGAAGGTGGTATTTTCCCCTGCATGATTTTTGTGATGGAAGAATGTTACATTATTGGTAGACATTTCTCAACAGACTCAAAGGAGTAAAAAATACTCCAAGGTACTCCATTTGTTTTTTGTCCTGTTTGGAAATGAAAAATATTACCTTGTGCTTGGCTGCTGAACTGCTCCTACATACTGCTCAGCTCCTGGTCTGCTGCTTGCAGCTCTTGGTGACTAGTTAGTGCCTCCAGATTTAGTTCTGCAATCTTGAAGAAAGTAAAGTGGTAAAGATCATCTAATTTCTTGAAGAGCATCTGAGGTTAAAAATTCCAAGAAAGAGCCACTGAAGTAGTGTTCCCTGCTTCTGCAGACATTGGCTTTGCCATTACCATAGTCCCAAGCTAGTTACCAGGTAGTTTCTGATGGCTTAGACAGAATGGCAATCTGTTACCAGCTGTTGCTGTTGCCACATGAATATGGAAATCAGCCAAAGTAGTGCTAAGTGAAAAGGAATGGCAATTCTGGCTCATCATTCATTCCTTAGTCACTTAAAATTTACTCCTCTGCAAACATGCAATGTTTAGAAATGATAAAAGAATGACTTGCAGCAACATCAAAAAAAGACTTTTTATTGGGTTATTACAAAACCATAAAGTCTATTCTAGTTTAGTCTGCTTTCATACAGTGGGAGACAACTTGTGAGAAGTAATGTTGAGAGTGAGATGAACTTTTTTATTTAGAATCAGATTAACAGAAAAATTACAAAGACAGTACAGGCTTCCCATTTTCAACTATGATTAGTATCTTACATTAATATACTGCATTTGACAATAAATGAACTACTATTGATATGTTATTAACTAAAGTCAGATTAATTCAGATTTCTTTAGGTTTTACCCCAGTGAGATACAATTTTCACTGGAATCAAGTGACAGCACACTAGAACACAATGGTTCTCAAAGTGTGGTTTGAGAACTGGGGGTTCCAGAGACCCTTTCAAAAGTTCATGAAGTCCTCCCTTCTGCAACTACACAACACGATAAAGTCACTTATTTCCTATTAAGCTATACATGGAAGAGATTTGTAAAATATGTGAAATGATACTTTTCACTAATTTTTTTGAAAATGTTTTACTCAAAAATTTTTTGTTAGCATAACTTTTTGATATTTTAAACAAATTAATAAATATTAAGACTATTTTCCCTCATATTTAATTTATAAATGGTAAATGTTGATAGATGTCATCCACATGAACAAAAGCCCTCTACGGTAAGAAAGTCCTGAGGCCAGAAATTTTAGAATCTTTGATGTGGTTTAGAGCAGGGGCTTCGTATTCCAGTCATTGCATCAAGTTCAACCCAATGCCTGCTTTTTGGAAAATAAAGTTTTACTGGAACACAGCTGTGCCCATTCATTGACCTATGTTGCCTAGCTGTGATAGAGACAGTATGACCTAATAGAAAGCCTAAAATATTTACTATCTGATCTTCATAGGAGTTAGAAAGTCTGCTAACCCCTAATGTAGAGCAAAGCCAGGGTTTGTACCCTGGCTCCACTTCTGATAAGCTATGGTACCCAAGATAAGTTATCTAACCTTTCAAAACCCTCGGATGCTCATATATAAAATTGAGGTGATAATAAAAGTTAACTCATCGGGCTACAGTACAGATAAGATCACATATACAGAGCATTTTAAAACAGTATACTTAGTTAGATCTTAGTGAATGGTGGCTATATATATATTTTAGAACGTCTTTCTATCACCATGACACAAAACACTCTTCTGGTTATTATCCTGTATGGTCTATAATTTATTTCATCATGGAATCATAACGGAATGGGACAGCAATGGGACAGAAAGCAATGGGACAATCTAATCTATTAGAATGAGTTACAACAAGGTCAACTAGAAAGTATGTCCTCTTCAAAAGTCTCCTTTGTGTCCTGCTCTAATCTACATCCACTGCACTGCTGCCAAAAAAAGGTATGCTCCCCCGCCAACCACAAGAGCAAAAATCTACATAGATTTTTATATTACAAGTATTAGCATCAGCTACAATGACCATACCATACACATTATGGTGCTTAATATAGTATTCAAGGCTCTGTGCTGACAGCTTTTATACATAGTATCTCATTCACTCTTAACAGTGTCCCAGAGAAGTGTGTTCCCATCTTACAGATCTAGAAACTTAACTTGTTGAGAGAGATTGACCTAGATCACAGAGGTGGACATAGTAGAGCCTATATTTAAAAACAGACTTCAGAGACTATATACTTCACCACTACATTATGCTAGTGATATATGTCTTCATTCTGCATACAGGCTCAGCTTGAATTACACTCCCGTTCCTGTAAAGAAAGGTAACAGAAGATGGTAGTCTGTGACTATCTGTTTTAGTCCCTTAATTTTAAGAAAAGCAAACACACATGTCAAAGATGCTAACCCTTTTTGAGCCATACTTAAGGAAATACTGAGCCAATTCAAGGGTTGTTCTAGCATCTTCTGTGGCATCATGACCATGTCTATCTGGACTCTGTATATCCTTCCTTGAAAATCATAAAATTGACATACCTGGGAGTACTTTCTAATGATAGGTTCTTTCAACCACCTCCAATATTCTGGTTATATGTAAAATTTCAGCATTCTGATAATCAGATTTGTATCACAGCAATCAAGATTTCTTTATTCCTAAGTGCCAGGACCTGAAAGAGGTACTGAGGATGTAGAATGATCAGAAATGGCTTTGTCCACAGCATATCTTCTGGACAAAGGCCTACCCTATAAAAAAATCTCTTCCCCACTCTTTGCTCCTTTTGTCTCATTTCTTAGATGTAACCATTGTTCAAAGTTGCATTCCAGAAATTTTCTATTTGTATATGAGTGTCTACATGTACTTAAATTCTTTCTTGGTTATTTTTTAAAAAACCTTAAAAATACATATGTTTATGTTAAAAGATATATATGTAAATCTAATCTACATCATATCACTGTCTACACATCTACAGATCTTGTTCTGATTTCCATTTTTATTCTCAGTAGTATCTCAGAGAGATTTCCCTGTTAGCACATAAAGATTCTGCACATTCTTTCAACAGTAACCAAGTAATACAGATAACCACAATTTAGTCAACCAGTCCTATAGAATAGTTGCAGTTTTGGGGGCCATTTACTATAATGAATATGTTTGTAAGTAAATGGATATATTCAATGTAAAAATGTCATGCTTTGAAATTTTAGTTAATTTTTATGCCCCTTAGTGTCCAGATCTACCCATCAACCCACAGCTGTACATATAAAACCTTTCTTGTATTCCTACAATTTTTTCATGTCTGTGTCATACTTCTTTCCAGAGTTAGGACCCCAGGAATCATAAGAAGTAAAGAGAATAATGTTTACAAGCTAAGAGGGAGAAATTAGATCCCAAATTTTTCAATATGTATTAAATAAGATGCTATACACTAACTTATGTGCAATTTTGTCAGAGGACAATATTATAATGTGCAAACAAACCTACCCCAAAGTAGCTTTGGCTAAGAACTTTAGCGTAAGTCTTCTGCCCTGCTCTCTGACATAAAGCAATGATGTATCAATAACATACGGATATATCATCTGAGGAGGAAAGAGAATAGAATGAATAGCATCCTGTGCTGAAGGAAATAACAAGTGGGCTGAGGAAAGAAGAGCCCCAGACTTCATATTTGAGATAAATAGAACAGGCATATATACTAGAAATACTAAGTCCTACATCAGTGGGACTCACTGTCAATGCTTTGAGATCCAAGTCTAAGGAGTGGCCCACTAACACAGCTTTAGAAGGAAGTAGTGCTTTTAACTGTCTCTGAGTTTGGTTGTTACTGGGGTCAGCATCTTTTTCATGATTCCTGAGAAACTTTCAATAAAAAAAGTGGACAAGCCAGCATATTAACAAGTTTTCCTCTATGAAAAGTCATTTCAAAAGAATATTTAAAAAATAATAATATATGCTCAGCATAGAAAGGTTGAAAATACAAAGCAAAGAGGAAATTAAAAGTTACCCATAATCCCACCACCTGGAGATCATCAGATTTTACATTTTGGTAAATATCCTTTCCTATTTTTTATTATATTCATTTATATATTTCCTTATTATAAGGTGTAATCATAATGCATATGCTACTTTATGGCCCTGGCCGGGTAGTTCATTTGGTTAGAGCATCTACCTGAAGTGCCAAGGTTGAGAATTTGATCATGGTCATCAGGGCATGTATGAGAATCAACCAATGAATACATGAATAAGCATAACAACAAACTGATGTTTCTCTGTTTTTCTCTCTCTCAAAATCATTAAAGTAAGTAAATAAATAGATAAGTAAATAAATAAAGAGCATTGTTTCAATAAGACAAGGTTGTGGGTTCAATCCCCCATCAGGGTACATACAAGAATCAAAAATTAATTAATTCATATGCTACTTTGTAACATGATTTTATCATTTGCCATATACCATGAACATGTTTTCATATCAATAAATCTATTTCAGCACATTCTTTTAAAAGAATGCAGAGTACTTTATTATGTATATTGACATTTTAACCAATCACCTACTTTTCAGATATTTATATTCTCTAATTTTGCAATGCTGTGACAAACACATACATCTTTGGCTATTTCCTAATACTAATTATTATGTCTACTAATAGGACAATCTTTTTTTAATTAATTTTTTGAAAGATTCTATTTATTTATTTTTAGAGAGAAGGAAAGGGAGGTTGCCTCTCGTATGCACCTCCACTGGGGACCAAACCTGCACACCAGGCATGTGTACTGACTAGGAATCCAACCACTGACCTTTTGATTTATGGGATGACAGTCAACCAACTCAGTCACACCAGTCAGGGCTGATTCATTTTTAGAGAGAAAAAGGGAGAAAGAGAAAGATCAATTTATTGTTCCACTTATTTATTCATTCATTTGTTGATTCTTGTATGTGCCCTGACAGAGGATTGAACCTGCAACTCTGGGGCACTGGGACAACATCCAACCAAACAAACTACTGGCCCAGGGCCTAGAATAGTCTCTATCATTACAATGGCCTCTTAGTACCTAAGTAAGCATGAATCTATGGCTCCAACTTCAATGGGCAGAAACAGTAACATTTCACTGGCTTTTCTATGCCTAATCACTGTAGTGTGTGCATTTGAAATTATATGCTAATGTCTAGAAAAATAGGCACATTTTTGAGCTTCAAAACTGTTATGAGAAAACTTAGTTTTGTTTGTTTTTTGAGGTAAGGGTACTCTAGCCTCTAAGATTATTTGATTGCCCAATAATGACTGACAGATTTTTCAGATGAGGTCTTAGCAGAAAGCAAAGCTCCAGCTGTTTGACAGTTGCTAGATAATGATTACAATTGGGAGATTCTATGACAAGGAAGTAATATGCTATTGACAGAAGGAAGATTAGAGAGCAAGAAGAGTAACAGCATTAAACACTGGCATTGTGTAATTTCAGTATTAAAACTACGGCTGCAGTGCCCCAACCTTTTCTTTGACAATAAATAAGTAGGTCATACCTAACTATACAGAAGCTACCATTCCTGTGAAGTCTCATTCCACTCTAATCTGACAACTCTAGGGAGAGCTAAGGCAAGGTGAAAAATACCTGGCGAGGTAGTCCAAAATTTTTTTGTCAGGTTTAACAAGTTCATCCATAACACAGCCACCTCTTCAACAAGTGAGATACATGTTAGTTCTCTCCCCTTAAATGTGAGGCACTGAAAGACCAGGATGTAGTCAAGCTGCTGTACTGTGGGACTGTGACACAGCCCGTTATCCAGACTATTTCAACTGCCATCTATCCTCATCTACTGGGTTCCCTGTGACAATGGCATAGCATTCTGCTAATCTGAGAACACAGTATAATGAAATTATTGCTAGGCAGGCTGCTGAACATTATACTCTGGGAAGGATGTGGGTAGGGAAGATGAATGGAAATAGTAACATCAATCATAATTATATCACTTATTGAATGTATACTACATTCCAGTATTCTGTTAAGTACTACTAGTAAGTTACTCTTATTAGCACACTGTATTATCATCTAATGTAGTACTAAGCCATTTTATATCCTCCACCTCCTAATAACCCGTTGAAGTAGCCTCAGTTATCATCCCCACTCCACAGAGAAAAAAGCTGAGGCTGAGGAAGGTTAGGGAATTTGTCCAAGATGACACAGCCAACTAATGGACAAAGGCCAGGATATCAGCCATGATATAACAGACTCCAAAACTTAATGCTTACTTACTCTGTTAAGAATTGAGACGAGTCATTTAAGCCCTAAGTGAGAGGGGATGCACTGTCTTTGAAGGGAAACTTACTAATTAGCTAAAGTAAAACACAAAAAAGCTTAAGCAGGAAAATCTTACTTCAGATCTTAATGTGCAAAATTAAGCCTAACTGATGGTAACTGAGATAAAGTCTTTAAGGGAACAACAAAATACTTGACTCCTGTTCAAAAGACAGGAGTAATGTACAAAGGTTTCATTAAATGTAGCAACTAGAAAAAAACATATATGGTATTTCTTCTTCATCCTGGAACACAGATCTAAGTGTTCTAAAATGTGAGTAAAAGGGTTTACCTTCAGTTATTTAAAATACTGGAATTGAATGCAGTGGTTCACTGGTGCACTACACTCAAGACAACATCTGTTGGACCCTAGTTTGTAGTGCTCCAGGTGAAACAGTAGTACTTACCATTTCACAGTCAAGTTCAAAGAGAGGACTTTTGTCTGTTACAGAACCATTACATTTGGTAGGTACAAAGTTTTCACACTCAGGAAAACCCGAGGAAAAGGAATAAAATATTTGCCTTTAGAACCAGAGATGGTAAGCATCACTAGATTCATCCTGGAAAAAGTGAAATAACACTTTTGCTGGGGAGTCACTTCTAGATTCTGGGAGAATAATAATGTACACTAATGTTATTGGGAAGACTAGGGCCTGGACTTTCTGACAGTCACCAAGTAATAATTTTTCCAATTAAAAAAAGAGATTATAACTAAATTGTAGCTAAATCCAAATTCACTAGACCTTTTCCAAGTAGGCACTGAGGAAGGATGAATAAACTATGTAAAAGACTGGATATGGCATTTTTCTGGCTTACAAAGCAAGAAAAAATAAGGATGACATTCTACCATAGTAGAGATATAAAAAAGGATTTCACTGTAAGCAACAAGTTTATGCAATATTCACCATTGGAACCCTGCATCCAACTCTACCCTGGAGATTTCTCAGAGATCTCTGTCTAGAAATGTGCCCCCCTTTTCTGGAATCATAGCCTGAAAACTCCCTACAGAAGTTCAGCTTCAGGCCTAGGTTACCCTCTCTGTCATCAATAACTAGGCATATTTAGCTCAGAGGACCCAAAGCATTGGGACAATTGAAGATTCTTACCTTCAGACATAAGCTGAAACAGTAAAGGTCATATATCTAGATCTTGTTATACTAGAAACAAAAGGAGAATTTGAAAAGCTTTGATCAGTTTCTATGTCATGGTACCCTGAAATTTCCAACTGATTATAATTAAAATAAAATATGATCTAGATCAGAAAAGAGAGGCATCCTCAAATCTGGAAAACATTATGCTTGCTGCACTTCTCACCTATATTATCAGTAGCAATAATAACAACAACAACAAAAAAAACCCTAACTTTTTAAAGCACTATGTGCTAGATACCAGGCTAAACACTTTTATACATTAACTCATTTAATCCTCATACAAGCCTATGATATATACACCATTTTACAAATAGCTTTTTCATTTAAATAAATTTATTTTAGAAGGAAATTTGTTTTCAGAATATATAATCATAAAAAGACAACTGAATTAAAAAATGGACCCAGAATCTGAGAAGGTACACAAATGGCCAATAACCATAGAAAATGGTGCTCAACATGATCAGCCATCACAGGAATGAAAATCAAAATCATGAGATAGCATTTCATACCCACTATGATGGGTATAATCAAAAAGACAATAACAAGTTTTGGAAAGTATATACAGAAATTGGAACCCTGATACATTGCTGAAGGAAATGTAAAATGATGCAGCTGCTTTAGAAAAATAGTCTGGTAGTTCCTTAAAAAGGTTAAACCGAGTTACCCAAAGACCCAGCAATTCCACTCTCGTGTATATGTACCCAAGAAAAATAAAAACATGTCCAAACAAAAACTTGCATATGAATGTTCACAACAGTATTACTCATAAAAGCCAAAAAGTGCAAACAACCCAAATGTCTATCACCTGATGAATAAATAAAATGTGATATACTCATACAAAGAATATAATGAGAATGAAAATAAATGAAATACTGATATATGCTACAACATGGATGAACCTTGAAGACTTTATGCTAAAGGAAAGAAGCCAGTCACAAAAGACCGTGATTCATTTACATGAAATGTCTACAGCCGGTAAATCTATAGACAGAAAGTAGGTTAATGGTTGACTACAGCAAAGGGCATTGTGGGAAAAACAATAGTATGGGGTCTCTTTGGCGATGGTAAGTGTCCTTCCCTGACTGATGTAGCTGAGTGGATTGAACTCAGCCTGCGAACCAAAGGGTCATCAGTTCGATTCCCAGTCAGAGCACATGCCTGGGTTGTAGGCCGGATACTCAGTATGGAGCACTCAAGAGGTAACTACCCATTGATGTTTCTTTCCCCCTCTTTCTCCTTCTCTTCCCCTTTCTCTAAAAATGAATAAATAAAATCTTTAAAAAAGTGTCCTAAAATTGATTGTGGTGATGGCCGTAAAACTCTGTAAAAACATATTAAAAACTATTTAACTGTATAGTTTTGTTATTTTTTTGAACTGTATACTTTTGAAGTATATACTTTATTGTATGGTAGGTTAATTATATTTTAATAGAGCTGTTTTTTAATAGAGAAAGAAAGAAAATGTAACATTACTGCTATGATTAAAAGGGAATAAAGAAAATCAAATCAGATCAAATCACTTTTATTAAATTCTTCTTATGGAACTGAGCATAGGCCTGCTTTATTCACTGAAGAAAATGGAGGTGGGGTGGCGTTGCAGCAGGGTTAGAAGTGTTAAAGACATACTGACTTTTTAATATATTAAGAAGAAATGAAAGAAAACCAAAACAAGAATAAGTTCATATACTACCTCAAATCATCACTTTACCAACCATGGTACACATCATACACTTTAGAAAACACTGCACTTGAAGAAATTCCCCATTAACAAGATGGAGTAAGTCACTTGGATCTTTCAACAGTAATATTTTTAAATAAACAGCTAGACATGCTTACATTATTACCAACATCAGATTAAATGCAAACTGACCTTGCAATGGAAAATGAAACACTTCATCTCTTCTTAGTGAGCATGCACTGCATCAAGCCCACCTTCTTAGAGCCATACTTCTGAATGATGGGGTCATTCTGCAGGTGGATGCTGTCTTTTGAACTGGCACAAGGTGAAGACCCTGAAACAAGAAAAACAACTGAATGCTATTTCATTCAATTTGTGTTTAAGTGACCTTAGAGGAGATGGCTCTTAATATTGCAAAGGGTAAGATGGTGAAAATCAAAAGATGTGTGAGACCCGAACCCAACTTTTAAGGAGCTTTCACTCTAAAACAATTATAGGAACACAAAGAAAAAATAAGTTTCTAACAGTCTATAATTACAAGGGCTATAAAAGGAAAAGGAAGAGAATACATTGGTTGGGGTGGTCAGAGATGATTCAAGAAAATAAAAGATTAGCCGGGACTTGAAGGCACAATTTCAGGTAACTGGTATATTAGACCTGTCTGTTACAGTGTCTGCCACTCCTAACTACCCATCCTAGCTAAATCTACTCCATCCCCGGCCACTTAATAAAGCACCAGACTAGCTTAGGAGGGACCCACCCATAAACTGACCAATAACTTGCTACTCCTTATCAAGACATGTTCAAAAGCAACAAGGGTAATCATCTAAGCCAGGGGTGTCAAACTCATTTTCACCGGGGGCCAAATCAGCCTTGCAGTTGCCTTCAAAGGGCTGAAGGTAATTTCAACTCCTTAACAGTTAAGGAGTAGTTACATCTATACAGTCCTAAAATTCTTTTGGCCCTTTGAGGGCAACCACAAAGTTGATGTGGACCCCCCCCCCCCGCACAGTGAAAATGAGTTTGAAACCCCTGATCGAAGCTGATCAGATTGTTTGCTTCCACAATTGAACCAGGAAATACAGAAAGCTGACCAGTTAAAAGAGAACAGAAAACAGAGAAAATGCTATGAAAGGGAGGAGAGTAGCAGCTCTTCAATAGAGGCACTTAAGATTCCTGATAGCTTTCTAGTCCACATACATCCTTCAAGTAATATCTGTCTCAGCTTAAGGTAGCCTGAATGAGTTTCTGGTCCTCACAACCAAAACAGCCAATCTCACAAGTAGAAAGAAGGCATTCTGGGCAAAACAGAAATGTATAAAGCAAAGCTGGCATGGCAGTGACTAGACCAGATGGGGAGAAAACAAAAGGTATGTGTAGGAGGGGAGCGTAGGTAACAAGGCTGAGAGAAGAGGATAGAAGTAGACTGAAGACCAATGTGAATGTCTGACTCAAGAGTTTGAACTTTAGTCCATCATTTAATATAAAATGGGGAGCAGAAGAAAAGTTCCCGAGAAGGAAAGTGGCATAACCAAATCGTATTTTCAGAAAGATACACCTCACAGGTACATAGGAGATGGAACAGAGAGAGAAGGATGGTGGGGAGGAGGAAGAAAAAGGACTGTATAAAAGAAACAGAACCCAGAAAAGCTATTAGAGCACAGTGATAGAACAATTTAGTCAACGAAATACATACTGAGTACTTACATGCCTGACATTGTCCTAGCCACTAGAGAATCCCCAGTAAACAAAATCAACAAAATTTTCCATGGAACTTTAATTCTAGTTGGGAAGATGAACAATAGACAAATAACATAAAACAACAGGTGAGGATAAAGACTATGGAGAAAAGTAAAGGAGATAAAGAAGGAGAGGGAGTCCTGGGTGAGCAAAATAATTACTGTCATAATGATCAGGGTAGGTCTCTCTTATAAGAAGATATCTGAACAGAAATGCATAGGAGCAAGGGGAATGAGCCATGCAGATTTGGTATGGGGAGCTAAAAGAAAAGTAATTATTAAATTCAAAACTGGTGTCTTAGAGAAAAATGGTACCAAAAGAAAAGGGGATTTGAAGATGGAAGCCTGTTATTGAGGGATGAGAAAAATGCTTTTAGCTATGTTATAATAGAAGGGACAGTAGAATATCCAAGTAGCAGCATCCAGCAGTATAGGGAACCATTTCACATGGCAGGGGTGAATGTAGCCCAGCCCCTGACTCAGAAAACTGGTGGAGAGCAAGTCGGCACACAGGACCCAAGCCCACGGATTGGTTTTCCCATGGGGAATCAGGCCTGCATAGGACCTAGGCAGCTTCCAGGCTTGCTTTTTGCTAAAACTCCCTCACCCTGAATTGAGGCAGCAATGTTTACTGCATATCTTTAAAGTAACTTCCTAAAATCTATGCTAAACCTCCCAAGGATGGAGTGTAACCAGTTCAACCACTTTTTCCTTTGCATTTGCAAATATCCTTTTTCTTTGTAGTCATTAACAACGTCCTCTCCTTTGTTATCTGTAAAAGATAATCACCTAAAGCAAGCCTGTACATAGCAAATGAGGACCATCCTCAATGTAAGAGGACCATCCTTGATGTAATGTGCCCAGAAAAGCAATAAAAGCCTGTCCAAGCAGGGGTCGGGGCCCTCTCTCACAGAGAGTGGCCATGCCGTCCCTTTTTCTCCACAGGACTTCTGAAGTCTGTGTGAATTTGTTGGTCACAGCCACAACACATGGACCCCACTGGCTGGAGTGTGCATCACAGCAGGTCACTGGAAATGCAGGTCTGGAATCCGGGACATCAGGTCTAGAGATAAAAATATCCATTGAAGAAAGAGTAATAGGTAAACTTGGACAGAACAGCTGAAGACTCCAAAGGAAAGACTGAATTCAAGGAAGATCAGAGTGCTAGACTATACCTTGGGAACTCTGACATTTAGGATGGGGAAACAAAGCAAAATCTTTAAGAGGACAGAGAAGTAGCCATACCCCTGACTCCTCAGTGCCTATAGAGTAAACTCTAAAGCCCTTCATATGGCATTTACAGCCTGCAGAACAAAGTTTTAACCTACCTCTCAAGCTTCATCTCTCCCCATTCCCTTGTCTTAATCCATCCCTGCCCCCATCCAAGCATCCCAAAAATCTGTATTCTTCAGTCATATCAAATTTCTTTTTCCTGATTATATCTTTTGTTTTACAACTCAACATTTTTACATGATCTTTGAATGTCATAAGACTACTTTGTGATTTACCATATTTTGCCATGTATAATGTGAACTTTCTTGCCCAAATATTTAGGGAAAAATAAGGATGCGCATTATACATGAGTAGTACTAAGGATGTGCATTATACCTGGGCAGTACTAAAACGTGGGCATGCATTATACACATGAGTGCATTATATATGACAAAATTCGGTACTCAAAAATGTTTATAATACAACTCAGGTTCAATCAAACACAACTGCAAGTCAGATATGAGCATCTGCTAGAAAAGAATAATGGAAGTATAGGAAATTACGTAGATGCCTTTGAGACAGAGAAAAATAGGAAGCACAGTCCTGGAGATGGGAAGGAATCACTGGTTATTTCTTACCCCTTTTCCATGTCCCTTGAGTAGAACACAAAAAAGGCATCACTGAACTTATGCTTAACTTACTATGTGTAATGAACTCTGGTAAGCTCTATCCTATTCCATCACTCATTTCCTTTCCTCCCCACAACAGGTTAGCTATACTTTGCTTGTGGAACACAACCCACTGATTGAAATACACTGCTATCGTCGATATTTTATCTTTTAACTGGCCAGCATCTAAACCTCCTGCTTATTCCCCACTGTGAGTAATAGCAGATATCCCTTATATCAGTCAAAGGCAAGATCCTCCTTCTCTTCTGTACATTTGCAGGTATCAAGGCCCAGTGACAGTTTATAAATTATTCACAGTAATTTATAAGAACCCAATGACAACAGTATCCAAGGAAAGCCTTAACTATCTAACATAACCGGATTGTTTCTAAGGCATTAAATGCTAGCCAAGATTTCTGCTGTCTAATCTCCCTGGATACTCACCCATTTTTTTCTTTAAAAAACTGATTTCTGCTTAATTTAGTTAGAACTGAGTTTTGTTGCTTGCAAGAATAAAAATGACTGATAAACCTACTTACAAGCATATCCCTAATATCCTTCAGAATGAGTAAATCATCAAACCAGACTCACAGTCATAACTTTGACTGTCCTGGACAGATCGCCATTTGTTTGTTTCTTTTATAGTCCAATGATATTAGCTAGAAAATCAGATGATGGAGAAGGTGAGCAGAATTTCTGCAAATACATAACAGGTTTTTTTTAAACAAAAATGCTTGAAAGCAGTTAAAATACTGTCAAAGACCTGAACTTTCATTTCACTGTCAGTTTAGCACCACAGAAGGTCTGGATCATATTCACTTGCATTGTAAAATGAGGACTGTTTCCTTAATGTATAAAAGTGACTACGTATATGAAGCCACATTTATCCCACACCAGAAATTTTCTTTGCTTCTTCAACTATTCATTGTAAGTAAGACAAGCATTAACAGAAATGTGTAACTTAGAAAAGCCCCTTATATTTTTTAAAGCACTCCTAAATCTATTACTTCAGCAGACAACATGCCAGATAGGTTAGGACAGATGACACAGCAAAGCAAAGTAGTTGAAAATTCCAGCCTTAGGCTCACCTGAGCTTAAATTCCAGCTTCGCCACTTGCTATACCTTGGACAAGTCACTCAGTTTCTCTATGTATAAAATGGGAGTAAAAATATCTATCTCTCAGGACTATTGAAAGAATTAAAGATGATAATACACAGCATGATTAATGTACGGCCTAACATATAGGTAGTGTTCAATAAATGAAAGCACAAAAGAAAATGGAGACCCAAGAAAACTAAATTAGGGCTCACCAACTCAAATGCACTCAGGGGTAAATGGATGAAACAGTCCCAAAGAAACTGGTGGAAGTTATGGGAGAATGGAGAGCAGCACGTATCTCTTCTAAAGATGACAGTTGGTATTTAGCTCCAGATATTTTCTAAGGGGTCTCAAGAGAGGCTGCAAACAGAGCATATATAAATTTACAATTCTTAAAAAACACCATACCCCAAATAAAACAAGACAAAATCAACATGAGAACTATAGACTGCAATCTGGGAATAAGTGTTTTGCCTAGATTACCAAAGAAAATCAAAGACAAACCCACTTTCAACACAATATCTGCATCTTAGTCTTTTCTCTTTCTACAACTTCTATCACTTTTTCAATCAGGCCACCAGGGAGCATGGTTTGGGACATGTGCACTAATTTCTGGGTGGGAGCACTTGACTCAGGCTCCAATATGTTTTCTTAACTTACATGTCTGAATGCCTTTTGGAGAAATCCAAACTCCAAATAGAACATGTAAAAGTGTAGCTGACTCATTCCCTGAAGTACAAAAACCACAACATTGTTCAGGTGGTTTTGGTGAAAAAACTGGCACCAGCTGTTGAAAAAACATCAAACCAATATAGCTAAGGGTGATACTGTCAAGTCAGTTACAGCCATACAGAAAGGAAGTGTGGACAAAAGCAGTGAGCAACGGCCTGGGAATGGAAAACTGCTATTACTGCCCAGGATTCAAATACAGATCTCTTCGAGAATTATTATTTATTACATTCGAATCTAGTAGAATTAACATATGAAAAGCATTGTATTCAAATCCAAAATTCTGCTAAAATTTGCTTCAAATTTTAAATTCAAATGTTTTAATAGGAACCAGTGTCACTTTACAAATCCCCTCAAGATCCCAACTTGCTTGGTGGTCCTTCCTAAGTAGGTAATCATATGACTGGCTGCAAGAAGGCTGGTTTTAGATAAACTGACAGACCAATAGCAATATCTGTTAATGCAGAAGACGGGTTTTGAGGTAGCCAACCCCACCCCACAACGAGACAGTTGTGTGCATTTGAAAATCTCTCTATTGCAAGCCCCGGCCAGGTAGCTCAGTTGGTTAGAGTATCATCCTGATATGCCAAGGTTGCAGGTTCAATTGCTAGTCAGGGCACAAATAAGAATCAACCGATGAATGAATAAATAGGTAGAACAACAAATCAATGTTTCTCTTTCTCTCTGTCCCTCCTTTTGTCTTTCTCTCTAAAATAAAAAAAAAATTTAGAATAAAATAAAAAGGGAGCACCTTGATTTAAATATTCAAAAATAGAGAAAATCTCTCTATTGATACATGTAAAAAAGCAACTTTCACTACACATAATTTTTTGTTTTACAACTACAGTTGACATTCAATGTTATTTTTAATATATTTTATTGGGTATGCTATTACAGTTATCCCATCCTCCCTTTATTTCCCTCCACCTTGCGCACCCCCTCCCACTAGCATTCCCCTCCTTTAGTTCATGTCCATGGGTTGTACATATAAGTTCTTTGATTTCTACATTTCCTATACTATTCTTAACCTCTCCCTGTCTATTTTCTACCTACCATTAATGCTACTTATTCTCTGTACCTTTTCCCCACTCTGTCCCCCTTCCACTCCCCCACTGATACTGATAACCCTCCATGTGATCTCTATTTCTGTGATTCTGTTCCTGTTTTAGTTGTTTGCTTAGTTTTTGTTTTTTTTTTTTTAGGTTTGGTTGTTAATAGCTGTGAGTTTGCTGTCATTGTAGTGTTCATAGTTTTGATCTTCTTTTTCTAAGGCCCTTTAACATTTCACTTAATAAGGGTTTGGTGATGATGAACTCCTTTAACTTGACCTTATCTGGGAAGCATTTTATGTGTCCTTCTATTATAAATGATAGCTTTGCTGGATAGAGTAATCTTGGGTATAGGTCCTTGCATTTCATGATTTTGAATACTTCTTTCCAGCCCCTTCTTGTCTGTAAGGTTTCTTTTGAGAAATCAGCTGATAGTCTTATGGGAACTTCTTTGTAGGTAACTGTCCCCTTTTCTCTTGCTGCTTTTAAGATTCTCTCCTTATCTTTAATCTTGGGTAATGTACTTATGATGTGCCTTGGTGTGTTCCTCTTTGGGTCCAACTTCTTTGGGACTCTGAGCTTCCAGGACTTCCTGAAAGTCTACT
This sequence comes from Tonatia bakeri, assembly GCA_004024845.1. Classification (NCBI taxonomy): domain Eukaryota; kingdom Metazoa; phylum Chordata; class Mammalia; order Chiroptera; family Phyllostomidae; genus Tonatia; species Tonatia bakeri. Next base: position 61,718 of record PVIA01006968.1, read on the forward strand.
TCCTTTGCCAGATTGGGGAAGTTCTCCTCCATTACGTTTTCAATTCCTTGGTCTTCCTCTTCTCATTCTAGGACCCCTATGATTCAGATGTTGGAACATTTAAAGATGTCCTGGAGGTTCTTAAGCCTCTACTCATTTTTTTGAATTCTCGTTTCTTCATTCTGTTCTTGATGAATATTTCTTTCTTCCTTCTGCTCCAAACCATTGATTTGAGTGCTGGTTTCCTTCCCATCACTGTTGGTTCCCTATAGATTTTTCTTTATTTCACATAATGCGACCTTCATTGCTGCCTGGGTCTTTTTTATGCTGTTGAAGTACCCAGTGAGTTCCTGGAGCATCCCGATAACCAGTGTTTTGAAACGTGTATCTGATAGGGTGGCAATCTCTTCATCGCTTAGTTGTATTTTTTCTGGAGCTTTGAACTGTTTTTTCATTTGGACTATTTTTTGTTTGTTTGTTTGAGCATGCCTGTTAGGTAGTAAGAGGCAGAGCCTTAGGTATTCACCAGGGTGGGGCAGCCCACATAACTGCGTTGTGGTGCAGTATGTGGGGGAGGGGTCCAAGAGGGGACAGTACCACTTGCTCCACTCTCCACCAGTATTCAAGTCACTTCTCTAGCTACCCACAATCAAATTGCGCCTTTCTGATGCTGATTCCTGGGTGAGTGGGTTTGTTTACATTCCAGGACCCTTTGGGTCTCTCCAATGAACTCTCCTGTGAGGCTCAGAGTTTCTCCTGCTGCTGCCTCAACCCCTACAGGTGTTTCCAGTCAGAGGCTTTGAGGCTTTATTCCCCTGCACTGGAACCCTGGGTTGTTCAGTCTGTCTCACTCCCTAGTTGTTCCTCCTGATTTATCTGCACGCAAATATGGGACTACCCAGTCTGCAAGCCACCACCTCACCCAGTCTGCCAGCCACTGCCTTGCCTGCCCGGGTCCTCCAGCTGCCGCCTTGCCAAGAGTCCTCTCTACCCGGCTGTCCATCTCTGCCCCTCCTACCAGTCTGGATGAATGTTTCTTCTTTAACTCCTTGGTTGTCAGACTTCCATCTATTTCGACTTTCTGTCAGTTCTGGTTGTTTTTTGTTTTTAAATGTTGTTGTCCTTGTTTTGGTTGTATGAGGAGGTACAGTGTGTCTACCTACACCTCCATCTTGGCTGGAAGTCCTTATGTTCTCAATGTTATTTTATATTAGTTTCAGGTGTACGCATAGTGATTAGACATTTATGTAATTTATAAAGTGATCTCCCCAATAATTCTAGTACCTACCTGGCACCATACATAGTTATTACAATATTGGCTATATTTCCCATGCTATACTTTATATTCCCTTGACTGTTCTGTAATTACCGATTTGTACTTCTTCATCCCTTTACTTTTTTCACCTGGCCCCCCAAACCTCCCTACCCTCTGGCAACCATCAGTTTGTTCTCTGTATCTATGAGTCTGTTTTGTTTGTTCATTTATTTTATTCTTTAGATTCTACATATAAGTGAAATCATATGGTATTTGTCTTTCTCTGCCTGACTTATTTCATGTAGCATAATATACCCTCAAGATCCATCCATGTTGTTGTAAGTGGCAAGATTTCCTTCCTTTTTTTTTTTGGCTGCATAAAATTCTATTGTATACATATGCACCTATTTTTTTAAATCATTGGTCCATTCCTGGACACTTAGGTTGCTCCTATATCTTGGCTATTATAAATAATGTTGAGGTGCAGATATCTTTTCAAATTACTGTTTTCATTCCCTTTGGATAAATACCCAAAGTGGGATTGCTGGATTATATGGGAGTTCAATCAATATTTAAAATATTTTTTAGGAACTCCATAGTGTTTTCCACAGTGGCTGCACCAATTTGCAATCCTATAAACAGTGCACAAAGGTTCCCTTTTCTCCACCTTCTTGCCAGCACTGGTAGCCCTTGTTTATGATCATGTTATTCCAACTGGGTCTCCACTGGAGGTTACAAACCAAAATGCCTATAGCAGCCAGACAGATCCTGTAAACAAGGGAAGCTGGCCAAGTGGGACACTTAAGTACATATGCCACATCTAAAGGGGAGGCCACTATTCAGCTTTGACAAATTGTTGCCATGTAGGAACACAGGGGCAGTTGCAGATCTTTGAGTTTTTGAAGAAGTCAAAAATTTGAATTTTTATAAAGGAATTCCCAAATACAATTGTTGGCAACTATCACAAAAAGGTTTTTTTTAGGCAACTATGTATAGCAAACAAGTAATGCCAGTTAAGGAAGATATGGCCCTCTAGTCACTGATTAGAAGCCTCAGGTCTATCACCACCAATTAAGTTCATCTCACACCTAGGTGTGGGAACACTGGATTTGCCCAGAACTGCATACTTCAGCAATTTGCATAAGTGGTCATGGGTTACTTCACAGTTTTTAGCAAATAAAATGGTACATAAGTCTGCTTTCTATAAAGATTAAATCAGGGCATATCAAATTATGAGTATCGAGAACAGTAACAAAGCAAGGCAAATTATTAAAATATTCTAGTTTTTGATGCTTTTAGCATATATTCAAACATAAGGAGGATTCTAATTAATCAAAAAGGAAGGTCTAAAACCACAACCTGTGATATGACATTATTAGTGGAATATTTAATAAACACCGATATAGAACCTTAATATAAATACTTGGTTACATGTTAGGGGTAACAGGATGAATATAACATGATTCATGCTCTCAAGGAGTCTATTCTACTAGAAGGGAAGATGCAGAAACAGGTTAATTCCGATAGAATGTGGGTAAATGCTATCATACTGGTATAGGAGTCAAGAGGTTGACTGCCTTGAGGGTTAGAGTGTTTGGGATACAGCTTCACTGAGATGAAAATACTGGGGTTGAGCCTTGAAAATAGAGTCAGGCAGGTAGAAGGAAAGACTGCATGTAAACATGTAGTTTGGTTTGGCCAGGGCCAAGACTGCATGTTGCAGAACAGTAGAAAAATATGAGAGGAGAGAGAAGTGGAGCCAGATCAGAAGATCAATATGGTCTAAGCTAAGGAGTTAGACATTATCCTGGGGAAACAGGGAGTTCACTGAAGCTCCACCCATCCTTAAAATAGCTTTGTACTTACATATGGTTATTAAAGTATATTGTGCTTACTTTAAAAAGAGTCAGATAATACAGAAAGGTAAAAATAGATAAAAGACAGACAATAAATGAAAATAAAAGTCATCTGTCTTGTACTTGTATAACACAAGAAAAAATTACCATTTTCATTTTAATCAGAGAGGCAGGGGAATATAGTGGTAAGGTGCTCACACCCTGGATTTAACACAACTCAAGTTTAAATACCAGCTTTACTATCTGGTACAAGTGCCTTAACCTCACTAAGATGCAGTTTCTTCATCTATATAGAGTAATTATAATCTACCTCATCAGATTATTGGTAAGATCAATGAGATAGTGCAAGTACTGAGGCTAGTGCCTGACGTATTGTAGGACTTAATAAACATCAGATATTATTATTATTATTATTATTATTATTATTGTTATTTCTCCCATGACTGTTTAATTTTAACAGTCCATTCTCTAAATTTACCTAAAAACTTTTAATTTATCTGAAAAAATCCCTGTTGATGACAGTTTTTTTTAAAAAATTACAACAGTATTACAAGTATACTTGTACACCTATTAGAATAAATTCCTGGTCAAAATAACCATGTATTAATATATCTGACATTCTGACAAATACTGCTAACTCCTGAAGGAAGGCACCAATTTATATTTATCAATCAAAAATGGGTGAGATTGAAAAAAGTTGAAACTGAGTGAAGTAGGGGTTTAGATGGTTACTGAGCAAGGGATGTCAGAGCCTGAGAAGGGTGAAAAGGACATCCTATAGGGGAAATAGCCCGGGATTAGGGGTAGGCACTTAATACAGACATGTGGGAGGCCCAATGTGGGTGTCAAAGCCACCCTCAGTATGTCAAAGCCACCCAGTATGAGGAGGTCATCCATGCATTAGGAAGTGAAGAGCAGTGAGGCCTGGCATAAAATCAGAAAGTGCTGAGTGTAAAGAGGGAATCAATGCTGGAGAACAACAGTGGTATCACAGGTTTCAGAGCCTAAATAGGGTGAAGGTGTCCATGTGAGATGCACAAGGGTCTGTCACATTAGTGAGGAGGGCATTCACACAGGAGGGTAACCTGATACAAGGTGCAGAGTGACAAAGCCCAAGTTAGTCACTGAGGAGGGTGTGGGGCAGATGCAGCAATGGGGGACTGATAAAATATATTGAGGATAACAGGAGTTAGGTTTCTTACTGTTAGAGCAGAAAATTATAAATATAAAAAAGGAGAAAATTAGAACCCTAGGAATTGGATTGGAAGTAGAGATACTGATATGAATTCACAGTTTTTCACTTGTATGGATACATATTTAATGTAATATGACATACATTTATTTGATTGAACATTTTAATGACCATTATAAACAACTTTTTTAAAAAAAGTTCTCCCTGGAGGATATTTTTTCATTGCTTTTAGAGAGAGAGGAAGGGGGAGAGTGGAGAGGAATAAAGAAACATCAATTGTAAGACAGAAACATCGATGTGAGAGAAACATCAATTGGTTGCCTTCCAAATGCAACAGGACCCAAGATTGTACATGCAGCCTAGGTATGTGCCCTGACTGGAAATTGAACTCACAATTCTTCAGCTTCAGGACAAGTGCCCACCCAACTGAGCCACACCAGCCAGGGCATAAACAACTTTTATAAATAAAACTAATTTGGTAATATGAATTATTGATTTAAATATAAAATATTTAATATTATAAAAGTTTAACTGTAAACACTTGTATGTGTGTTTGTGTATATTTCCTAGCTCTCTTCTGGGAGTATGAACATTCAAATGGCAATGAATACATTTCGCACCCAGATCTTGAGTTTCTAAATGTCATCTGCTATTAAAAAGAACTAAGTATCCTAGGAGAAATGGCTGGTGCCAGGGAAAGCACAGATGAGCCTGGAACATCTGTGCCAGAGAAGTAAGGAAATGATCACATAATGAAGGGGTCAGGTCAAAAGGACAAAGAAACTAACTCAATGGCCAAATTTGGGATATTTACAGCATCAAAATATGAGAATGGATGCTAAGCGAAATAAGCCAGGCAGTGAGGGACAAATACCATATGATCTCACCTTTAACAGGAACCTAACAACAAAACAAACAAGCAAAATATAACCAAAGACACTGAAATTGAGAACAGGCTGACAGTGATCTGAGGGGAGAGAGGAGGGAATTTCAGGGGAAAAGAGGAAGGGTTTGCAGGAACATGTATAAAGGACACATGGACAATAACAAGGGGAGTTGAAAACGGGAGGGAGGTGGGGAAGGCTGGCGGGGGTGGGTTGGGATGGGGCAAAAGGCACAAAACTGTACTTGAACAACAATTAAAATAGAATAATAGATATATTATATATATAATATATATATATGAATGGATTATAATCCACTGAATACAATAGGTAACCAAGAGTTCACATTGAGAAAAAAAATTAGTAAATTGCAAGTTTAATGAGAAAGCATTTACCCACAAAAATTAGAGAAAAATTTACAGAAATTTAGCATGCACTATCTTAATCAACTAATCAAGATTAATATGACCAATGGCACAATTAAAATCATGTGCAACCTGATAAAACACAAGAGAACAGAGTATCACTTCTGTGATAGGAATATCTGCCAAAGACGTACAACCTGAATCTAATCAATAAGCAAACAGACAAACCTAAGTTGAGAGAAATTCTACAAAACAACTGTTCCAGGATTCTTCAAAAGTGGTAAAGTCTTGGACACCAAGGAAAAGACTGAGGGTTTGGGTTGAAGGAGATACAACTCACCACAACACACCACTCTGCCGAAGGACATGAGTGGAACAACTGGAGAAACCCCTCAGGGTAGGAAGGTTAAACAGTAGGTAACAATGTATCCATATGATTTGGATTGGTTGTAGAAAACACGCTAAAATATCTGGGGGAGCACTATGTTAGCACTGGCTTTCAATGTTGGCCGGGAGAAGTTTATAGTACTGTTCTTGCAACTTTTCTTAAAGTTAAGATTGTTTCAAAATAAAAAAAGTGATGAGATTGTCAATTTCCTTGTACTTCTTACCCCATTAACTTTTTAAAAATTGTTTTGCCAATTTGATCAGCCAAAAAAAACCTGAATCCCATTTTAATAAAAACTTTTCACAGCACTAATTATCTTCTAACCTACTACATGACTTATCCTATCTGTCGTTTATCTCTCTACATTAGAACCTGTTTCTTCACAGCTGTCCCTCCGGTACCCTGGGCGTCCCCCATTACCAACCACAGTCGTCCGACGAGAGGATGGGGCCGGCACCAGGGCGCCCTCGGAACCCAGCACGGTTCCTAAACACAACGCAACCTAACAGTAGCTGAGGGAACCTTCGTCACCTGCCGGACACCAACACCGGCCTGAATCGCCAGCAGGAGCCCCGAGGAAGGTGCTAGTACATCCCACTCTACAGATTGTTAAGCGGGTCCCGGGAGGCCAGTGGAGAGCCGGACCGACGTCCGGGGCCCCACGGTGGTCTGGGAGCTCAAACCCCCAACCGGGTACCGGTCTTTCACTTTGGCCTCGGGCTGCCTCTCCTCAGGCTCCCAACCGGCTTTCATCACCTCTGCAGTCCCGACAAGCTTGCTCGGGGCCCACTCCTCTTCCCGCCCTTCTAGGTTTGCCTCCCGTCTTTCTCCTTCTCTCGCTCCAAGAGGCTGTGGAGAGCAGGGCTACAGCTGAAGAATCCCCAGCGCCATGATTCCCTACACTGCCTCCAGAGAACCTACAACTTCCCTTAGCTCCTCGTTTCAGTTCGCAACTCGCTCGCGCTCACCGGAAAAGGTGCTACAGTAGCGCAGTCCGGGGATGGGGTGGGTGGAGAAGACCGCGCGCCCACGCCTAAGAGCTTTAGGGATCGCGCGGTACTCCAGGCTCCGAACGGTTCCCCAACTGCCAATCGCGCCTCTAACGTTAGGGAAACAAGAGAGCGGGCGCACCAGAGGGGCTTCCCGGCTAAAAACTACGCCCATACTCCGGGGCTCCAAGATCTCTAGAAGAAGCCAACCAAGGGTTGACCACTGCCTCCGCCCGGTCTCCGCCCCAAACCTCACCGTAGTGGCCAACCAACTGTGCCAGGCAGTAGAACGGACCGGAAGTGGAAGGCAGGAGACTTCCGGCAGCTGGTCTGCGCAGAGAAACTAGACCCTGCAATGGTGAAGAAGAGGTTGGCGGGGTACGCAAAGGGCAGAGTGCGGGCGCTGCTGTCTGTGCTTTGCGGCGGTAGGCCGCAGGGCTGGGTGGGATCTGAGCTGGGGATGCTGTGGAAGCAGCCTCCATCCTCTGCAACCCCGTGTCTCCGAGCCATCGAGCCCGAGTTCTAGGCCTCGGGGGAACTATTGGACAGCGCCCCGTGAATGGTTCAGAGATCGCAGTAGTCCCCAATGCCCCCATAAAGCTGTTCACCCCACCACTTACTAGTGAGCCGTTCAGTTAAAATACGAATCATTGTGGCCTTGCCCCTGATTCCTGCACATGCTGTTTACGTTTCCCATTTCTAAAGGAGGGTAATGTATTAGCGAATAGCATGAGCTTCAGAATCGGAGGATCCTGGACTCATAAACCAAGTGTTCTTTGGCGAAAACTGAATTCGTTTTCTCATCATTAAATATAGGTAGCAAAAGGGACTACCATGTACAGTTGAAGATTAAATGAGGTCACTGTCACAGTGCATTGTCTGCAATGTAGTAAGAATTAGTAAATGTTAGCTATTAACCCCAACTCCCAGTCACATCCCTTAAACACAAAACCAAAACAGGTGTCTGCCAAGAAGTTTGCTTCACCCTCAGTTAAGACCTCAGTAAATTCAGCTCTTTGTGTAGACTCAGCGTATTGCCTTTGGGATTCTTTACCATTTATTAACCTAAAGTAATTTACCGTAGGTGTCAAGTTTCTTTACCCAGATATTTTAAGTTCCTAGAAGACTGGACCTGATTTGTCCTATCTCCTCAGAACTGTGTCGTGCACGATAGCAAGGGCTTGAAACATGCAAAGGCAAAATAAGTTTTTCAATGCACTTTTACCTCTACAATCACTTGAGTCCTCAATATTAATGTAAAACAAGGGAGCAGAAAATTAGTCTAACTATGCAAATATGTACTTTTGGGTCCATGTAGGTAAAATGACTACTAAAATCAAGAGAGAGTGGCAATGCAAGAACCAAACTCTTTTGCTCTCAAAATCTAGTTCAATTTCCTCCCTATCACAATACTTTAATAACGAGCTAAAGCATTAATCTGTTTGCCTATTCAAGTAGGAGTGTGATTGAATTAAACAAATGGGGTGTGTGCCGTTAAGGGACACATATGAGATCGTGGCCACTTAGTTTGGAGGTTCAGATTCCCAGACAATAAAGACCTAAAGGTGAATAGTTGAGCACTTTTTTAAGCGAGAGCAAAAAGAAAAGCAAGAATCAAGAGCACACATCACCAGATGGGAAATCACCTACACTGGAACACAGACGCTGGGGAATCCCAAGAGGCAGCAGTGGTCGGAATTGGTCTGGCAACAGTTCTGAGCAAAGTCCTTCTATCAGGTGGGATTTCAAAGTCTCTCTTTGGGGACTATGCTTAAATATGTTTTAGACAAACGTGGCTATGCACAAAGGGCCGTGTGTGATTTTGATTGACTAACCATTCCCTCCTGAAGAAGGGCCAATTCTCCCAAGGGAACAAACAGGTAAGATCAAAAGGTACTAAGCTCCTAGAGAGAAGGGCCAGTTCTTCCTGAGAGATAGCACCATATTTTGCTTTTTCAGTGAAGGTCACAGCTCAGGCATAAACAGGGAGAATTTTCAAAGTCCCTTTAACCCTTCATGGAGTTACTGTACATTTTTTAGGCAGCCTGGATTAATTAGGAGAATTAATTACCAGCAAATGAAAATCTGGGAAGAAGCAAATTTAGGTTCTTTGAAAAACTATTTTGTAGCTTGCACTTTAACATTGGTAAAGCAAAAAGGATACCCTGATCTTTTGTAGAGCAGTTATTTGACTGCTTAATTGTCATTGATTTCGAGTTGACATGTTGGAATGATAGGAAACACCACCAGACCCAGGAAATAAGTAAGTCTGGACTGCCAATGGCCAAAGATGGCATTAGATGAGTCACTTAAAGTGTATAGATATAAAGGAGTCAACAGTTAAAGAAAACAAAATGATCTATGAATTGATAGTTTACTATAAAACCTGACTTAACAACAAAAGAAAAGAACAAAAACCTAATGCCTGTGTCATCATATAAAATAATTGTTTTTGTTGGGGTGAGTTGAAGGAGGGAGTGGGTGGATAAATGATAATGGAAGGAGACTTGACTTGGCATTGTGAATGCACAATATAATATACAGATGAAATATTATAGAATTGTACACCTGAAACCTGTATAATTTTATTAACCAATGTCACCCCAAAAATTAAAAAAAATAAAATAATTGTTTTAGAATTACATACAAAATCTAAATTGCATAGAAACTGAAAAAAAATACCTTTGCAAAAAGACAATTGTAACTTCCATATGGTTTTTATATTTAATTGTGGAAATATATTCAAGACTTTTAGGTAGATATACTCAACTTTAATATTTTGACTTATTTTTTGGCATGACTTTAATTATAACCATTACATCACAGTGCTTTGGTTATTTTAATATGCTTTCACTGAAATAATGATTGATTCAGCATTAATTTAACAATTATATGTTTAAGTGTCAATTGATAGTTCTTTTATGTAGCTGAATTTCCAGCAGTATTGCTGAGCACATCAACTGCAGAGACTGAATCTGAATTCCATGCTTATGATCAGCCTCAGGAACATCTAATTCTTTCTGAATTTTGCATGGAACTGACAGGCAAAAAGCAGGTATGACCTTCCCTTTTCCCTACCTCTCTTTTCACCTAACCACCCCCCCAACAGTAAACAAGGAGGTATGATGCAAATATTAAAATTCAGAAATCAGTTTCAAAAAGAAAATAATAGCTATATACCACTTGGGAATTAGATTTATTTAGCGTTAAGAGAAATAATGTCCTCTCCAGAAATCCACTGGAATCTTTAAAATTAAGAAGAATAATGTTGTAAAAATGAATATCAAATTTACTTTATGGAAATTTAAAACATAAAATTTTTGGTGGTATGGATTTAATTATTATATTTCTGTTATTTTTAGATTGGTAGCTTAATTTTTTCTGCCTTGCAGAGTTCTAGTCATTACATTATTTGTTTCTCATGTGTTATAACATCTTCTCACTAGATAAACTCTTTGTCAGTAGAACCTCTTTTTTGTTATATCCCCCACGATGCCTAATTATGTGCTCAATAATTATGAAATTTGATTTTGGAATTCAGATTTTATGACTCTATTCACGCTGAAGTTGATGAAGGGGTCCCTCTGAAGATTTGCCTATCTCAGTTCTGTAAATGGATTTAGAAGATTCAGCAACAGAAGAAAATTGTTTTTGCCACTGGGATTTCAGATTTATTTACTTCAGAAGTAAAATTACGTGCATTTGTTACTTGGTCAGGTAAAAAATGTTGTATCTGTCAACCATAAATGAGTAGCATCACACTATGTAATTCTTCATCTCTAATAAGAATTATACTTGTTAACCTTCTGGGCCAGAAAAAGAAATCCAAGTGCCCAGCAGATGTTAACCAAGAAAAGTAAATTTATTCATATTTTCAAAATTACTGTTCTGGGATACTTGAAAAATTTAAACCTTAATTTAATCTTTCTAGATTTTTTTTCTTTATTCTGAATCCAGGTGAAGATAATTTAGTGAAAACAGTTATCATGCTATCTGTACAATATTGAATAAAAAGAGTACTTGTTCAACTCATATCCTTTGCTTTAATTTCACACTAATGTAGATATAAATGGAAAAAATGGGCCATTTGAAGTAGATTTTTTGTATGACTGATAAAGCATCACCATTAATAGTCATTGATAGCAATGCTGTGCCATTGCTAGAACAGCATTAATAATCATATTTGGTTATAGATTGTTATGTTTGGTTTCTCAGTTACATGAGCACATATGACTATAAGAGCATACTGTGCAGCATTGGTAAAGAGCAGAGGAGATCATGTGATGATCACCCTAATGAGAGAATTGAGGGACCATAATGATTTCCCACTAGTTAGTGTAGAGATTAGGGATAGAATTTACTTCTAATAACCATATAGTGTAGAAGTTATAAGATGCATATTCTGTAATATGTAAGAAATATTTGGTTTGAAAATACTCATTTATATTTAAATGCAAATTATTTACTTAATGACCTTCTTCTGTAGCAATGTGATAATAATTTTCTGTTCACTAGAGACTTTGCTACTATTTGGAATACTTAAGTCAAACATTAAGTATTATTCTAACACAAAATTTAAGACTATAGACAAATATAATTGAGCGATAGAAAAGTCATAACTTCATAATACTGAAGTTTTTTAATGCCACTAAGGACAGAATACCAAATATATATGTTCAATTCTTTTATTCATTTGTGAAAATTATAAAAGCAAAGATACGAGAAAATACTAAAAGTTCCTTAAAGACATTTTACATTAATTAAATACAGCATTAAAGACAAGTCACTTTTTTTCAGGGACCAACGAAGTAATGAGTAATTTTGGATCAAATATGCACTTAGAGAAAATAAACTAATTTATAACAAGTCCAAATAAATGTCTCTAACATTCACCTATATTACAATATTTATTTATTTATTTATTTATCATTATTTTATTGTTGTTCAATTACAGTTGTCTACAATTTAGCCCCCACTACTCCCCCCCCAATCCCAGCCAAACCCACCTCCTTCCCTTGCTTCCACCCCCCATGGGTTTTGTCCATGTGTCCTTTATAGTTGTTCCTGAAAATACTCCCCATTATCCCTTCCCACCTCCCCTCTGGTTACTGTCAGATTGTTCTTAATTTCAATGTCTCTGGTTACATTTTGCTTGCTTTTTTCTTTTGTTGATTAGGTTCCTGTTAAAGGTGAGATCACATGGTATTTGTCCCTCACTGCCTGGCTTATTTCACTTAGCATAATACTCTCCAGTTCCATCCATGCTGTTGCAAAGGCAAGGAGCTCCTTCTTTCTTTCTGTTGTGTAGTATTCCATTGTGTAAATGTCTCATAGTTTTTTGATCCATTCGTTTACTGATGGGCACTTAGGTTGCTTCCAGCACTTGGCTATTACAAATTGTGTTGCTATGAGCACTGGGGTGCATAGGTTTCTTTTGGATTGCTGTTTTAGGGTTCTTAGGGTATAATCCCAGCAGTGATATCACTGGATCAAAAGCATTCCATCTTTAGTTCTTTGAGCAAATACCATACTGTTTTCCACAGTGGCTGTACCAGTCTACATTCCCACCAACAGTGCACCAGGGTTCCCTTTTCTCCACATCCTCTCCAACACTTGTTTGTTGACTTGTTTATGATAGCCATTCTCACTGGTGTGAAGTGGTATCTCACTGCAGTTTTAATTTGCATTTCTCAAAGCGCTAGTGAAGCTGACCATCTTTTCATATGACTCTGGGCCCTCTGTATGTCCTCCTTGGAGAAGTATCTGTTCAAGTCTTTTGCCCATTTTTTTTATTGGGTTGTTTGTCTTCCTGGAGTGGAGACATGTTAAGGTCTATATATATTTTGGAGATAAAACCCTTGTCCAAAGTGTCATTGGCAAATCTGTTTTCCCATATAGTTGGTTCTCTTTTCATTTTAATGCTTTTTCATTAGCCATGCAGAAGCTTTTTAATTTGATGAAGTCCCATTTGTTTATTCTTTCCTTTATGCCCCTTCTTTAGGGGACATATCAATGAAGATATTGTTGCATTGAATATCTGAGATTTTCCTTCCTATGTTTTCCTCTGGACTTTTATGGTATCACAACTTATATTTAAATCTTCTATCCACCTTGAATTTATTTTTGTGTGGTATAACTTGGTGATCAAATTTCACTTTTTTGCATATAGCTGTCCAGCTCTCCCAACACCATTTGTTCAAAAGGCTATTTTTACTCCATTTTATGCTTCTTCCCCCTTTGTTGAATACTAATTGACCACAGAGACTTGGGTTTATTTCTGGGCTCTCTGTTCTGTTCCACTGGTCTAACTCTCTGTTTTTATGCCAGTACCAGGCTGTTTTGATTACAGTGGCCTTGTAATACAGTTTGTTATCAGGTATTGTGATCCCTCCTACTTTGTTCTTCCTTCTCAAAGTTGCTGCAGCTATTTGGGGTCATTATGGTTCCATATAAATTTCTGAAGTGTTTGTTCTATATCTGTGAAATATGTCATTGGTTCTTTAATAGGGATTGCATTGAATCTATAAATTGCTTTGGGTAGTATGAACATTTTGATGATGTTAATTATTCCAATCCATGAGCATGATACATGCTTCTATTTGTTTGTGTCTTCCTTAATTTCTTTCTTCAGTGTTGTATAGTTTTCTGAGTACAGGTCTATTACACCTTGGTTAGGTTTATTCTTATGTACTTTATTTTTCTTGTTGCTATATTAAATGGGATTTATTTTCCTGATTTCTGTTTCTGATATTTCATTGTTGGTGTACAAAAATGCTTTTGATTTCTGAATATTGACATTGTATCCCACTGTTTTGCCAAATTCATTTATTAGTTTTTTGGTGGAGTCTATAGGATTTTCTATGTACACTATCATGTCATCTGCAAACAATGACAGTTTTGCTTCCTCCTTTCCAATTTGGATGCCTTTTATTTCTTTGTCTTGTCTGATCGCAGTGGCTAGGACTTCCAATACTATGTTGAATAGGAGTGGTGAAAGTAGGCATCCTTGTCTTCTTCCTGATCTTAGTGGGAAAGCTGTAGGTTTTTTTCTCATTGAGTATGATGTTGGCTATAGGTCTCTCATACATGGCCTTTATTATGTTGAGGAATGCTCCCTCTACCCACTTTGCTGATTGTTTTAATCGTAAATGGGTACTGTACCTTATCAAATGCTGTTTTTGCATCTCTTGATAAGATCATGAGATTTTTGTTTTTCCTTTTGTTTATTTGATGTATTATGTTTATTGACTTGTGAATATATACCATCCTTGCATCCCTGGGATGAATCCCATTTGATTGTGGCATATGATCTTTTTGACATATTGCTGGATGCAGTTTGCCAATATTCTGTTGAGGATTTTAGCATCTATGTCCATCAGCGATATTGGCCTGAAGTTATTTTTTCCTTGTTGTGCCTTTATCTGGTTTTGGGATTAGGGTCATGCTGGCTTCATAAAATTAGTTTGGGTGTCTTCCATCTTCTTGGAATTTTTGGAATAGTCTGTGAAGGACAGGGGTTAGCTCTTCCATAAATGCTTTGTAGAATTCTCCTATGGAACCATCTGGTCCAGAACTTTTGTCCATTGGGAGTTTTTTGATTACTGCTTCAATTTCATCAGCTGTTATTGGTTTGTTCAGGCTTTCTGCTTATTCTTCATTGAGTTTTGGAAGATTATATTTTTGTAGAAATTTGTCTATTTCACCTAGGTTTTCAAATGTCTAGGCATACAGTTCTGTGTAGTAATTTCTCACAATTCTTTGCATTTCTGTGGTATCAGTTGTAATCTGTCCCCTTTCATTTCTGAGTGTGTTTATTTCGGTTCTCTCTCATTTTTTTTGATGAGTCTACTTAAAGGCTTGCCAATTTTGTTTATCTTTTCAAAGAACCAACTCCTGGATTTATTGACCCTTAGGATTGAGGGTCACTCTGTCCACCACATCTTGTATTCTGTTGTGTGGGTGTGGACAGGTTTTGTTGAAGTTTGTTCATCTGTCTGAAGTTTTGAGGCTTCTCTCTCACTATTGTTCAGTTGTTTGTTCTGGGTAATTTCTCCACCATTTAGTTGTATTTCCAGATTGGTCCTGGTTGGAGGTTAGTGTGGCTTCCACTCACTCTTTCACCTTCTTCTGTTATTATCTGTTGGTGGTTTCTTTGTTGGTGGGTTTCCTCTTCCAGCAGGTATACTGGTGTTCACAGGTCCCACCTACTCTTTTATGTCATCAGTTGGGAGGGGAAGGAAAAAAAAATTAAGACAGCAGGAGTGTATTCTGTAGTATTTAAAGTACCAACCCATAGAGAACAGATAGGACATCCTTTGGATATGTATAGTGTTAGCCTTGATATTTCAAGCAAATAGGCACTTTTTAGAAAGGGGCGGGGGATAAGACTCTTGTTAAGGGTAGGAAGGATTGTGAGTTGTATCTAGAAAGCACTGCGCTTGTGGGAGGTCAGATTATGAGATATAGTGAGAGTAAAGGATAAAAAGTAGGTGTAGTATGGGAGAGAATAGAGTTAACCACAACAGTAATAAAGTTCCAGAAACAGTGAAGTTAGCTAAGATCTGAGGGGGGGGGGAGCGGTGTCCTGTGTAGTATTTACAATTGTATGAAACAGCAATTACTTACAATAGTGATGGAGCAAGAATCACATGACAGAATCTATGTGATCTGAATAACAAGAGTGGGAAGTACACAGCCTAGAGTAGTGTGCTATTGGAACACAAGTGAAGTGAAAGAAGGAAAATTAAAAATACACTTTGAAAGAGAGAACAAGAAAAACCAGTCAAACAATGCAATTTAACAAACCAAGCAAAGAAGACTAAAAAGAAAGAAGAGAAATAAGAAAAATACTAATAAAAAGAAGCAAAAATAATGAAAAAATAATAATAATACAAATATTCAATAAATTGCAAGTTCTCTGGAATAGCGAAATGAAATTTGTCTTACTATCTCAGAGGTTGGGATGACCCCTCTTTGGGTCTAACTCTGATCCTTTCACAGCTCCAGGTTTTATTGTCTCACTTGTGGGGTTAAAAAAAGGAAGGGAGGAAGGGAGGGAGGGAAGAAGGAATTAAAAAAAAAAAGCCTCCTGTTGGTTTTAAACCTCACAAGCCAGTTCTGCTGGTCTTCGTGGCTGCAGCAGGTTGAGGGGGGATTGGTTTCTTTTTCACCCTTCCTGTGGTTTTATGGGGATGGGGACCAGGTCTGAGCTGCATTCTTCACAGTTTCCCAGCCTCCAGCCCAGTTTCTCAGTTCACTGTCAGGCTCCCAGTGCCCTTCTGCAGCCGGACTAAGCCTTTAGTTCGCCAGTTGTGCTGTCCTTGAGGTGCACCAATTAGGGGCAACTCATACATCAACCTCTCGCTCTTTTCTGTCCTATATGCTAGGGACTCAGGGTATCTTCAGTGTAGTTCAGCTCTCCCACTGAGTTAAGTCTTCCTGGGGATTGCTGACTCCCTGAGCCCTCCTGCTCTCCTCTGCTTGGGTGTCTCTGCCTTCCTCTTAGTGAGGCAGTGGTTGGGCAGAGCGGGGGCGCCACTGTGGCTGCTGCAGGGTATGCGGGTGCATGCCTTCTCCACTGCTGCCACTGGGTGGTGGGGTCTGGCCTGTGGTGCCTCTGGGCAGTGGAGTCACAGCACTACCCGCCCCCACCCCCGCCCTGGGGCTATGGGCATGAGCACTAGGCCTCTGCTGCTGGGGTGAGATGGGCAGCAGCTGGGGTCAGATGGGCCACAGGGTCGGGTGCACACCATCCTGCAGCTTCTGTTGTGAGTGTGTAGCCTCAGTTGCTGCTGCTGCTGTGGCAGCAGAGGCAATAGGGTCAGGCATGTTCCACCCCTGGGGTCTGCAGGTGTGAGCTCTCAGTCTCAGCGGCTGTAGTGGGAGCACAGTCTTCGGGCAATGGTGTCGGTCTTGCACAGCCTCCCCTGCCGTGGTGGGGTGGGAGGCTGCTGGGTTGGTGGCACACCACTGGGGTCTTGGGCACAGTTGGTCACCTTCAGCAACTGTTGGGCAGAGGGGTGCAGCCTCGGTCCTGGCAGCAGAGGTGGGCCCACAATGGATGCTGCAGGGGCATAGCTGAGGGTGGTGGGGGCGGCTGCTGCTGGAGAATACCCTAAACAGCCACAGAGTGCCTCTTTTTTTTTCTTTTTGAAAAATTCCTCTGATTCAAGCCTGCTGCTCCAGACAAGCACCTGGTCTCTCATACAGCCCAACTCTCCAACCAGACCTGGGACTATCTGGGTCAGGTTCCCTCACAGCCCAACTCTTCCTAGCTGTTGTCCACAGTCTCAGCGTGTGAACACTGCCCATGCGCGTCTGCCACTTCGTTCTTATTCCCTTCCTGGGCGACTTCAGGTATCCAGGTCCATCCTGGTGCCACTCCATCCTCCCTCTTTGGCAGCAGAGGGAGCCGCTGACCTGGCTCTCTTCCAAGAATCCTGCAGGTGGCTGCACCAGTGCAGGGCCTGGGGCTGCAGCCACCCTAGTCTCTGCACTGGTCCCAAGGACCTTATTGTCCCAAAGCACTCTCCTTACTGTGGCCTCACAGTTTTGACCTCTAGCCTTCATATATGCTGGGATACCATTGGCTGTTCACTCTGTTCCTCAGAAGATTGACTAGGTGTTCCACTCCACTCCCACATATCTCGCCACCATCTTCCACCTACAATTTTATCTCAGGAAAATTGTGAAATGCACAGAAACAACCAACGAAGCAAAGGATGTATATTGAATTCTGGTGAAAGTGATAACGTGTAATCAGAAGATTCCAAACTTTGCAAATTTCTCATATTCAATAAGATTTTTTGGAGCCTATGTAATATGTTCTATTGCTATTGTTTGTTGGTACCTATATAAATTCTATGCTGTTTAAAACAGGTTTTCTTTCTTTTTGCATGTTCAAACAGTTTATGTGCAATAACGTGAAGATTTTCTATTTCTTGAAACTTTGAATGTACCACTGGTAATACAGTTATGAATCCAGTACTTTTTGGAGGTAACTGGATAAAATTTCATAGTCTTCCACGGTCACTGGAATATTGATAATTCTTGTAGAATAAATTTTTAATTGTTTATTCTTCTGAAACCATATATAAAAATTTCTTCCCTGCAACTGTTAATGAACTTTGTTTATTGATCTGAAGTATGAAAAAATCACTGATAAAAATCTAAGTGATGATCCAAGACAAGTGATGAATCAAAAGAACAAATTTAGGAGTGTGGTTTCTTTGTTGCAATAAAATAGGAGAGATTACAGTTATAGTCATGAATATAAATATCCTAAATCTTTAAAAAGTAAAAATAGTAACATAAGAAATAAGGCAACAGAAGCATAAGCAAGGAAGTCAGATGTACAATACAAATGATTGGTTTGAACTTACCTACCAATCTAAAATGTCACAAAGTTTAAAAAGACAGTAACAATAAAAACGAATCACAGAAATACAATATATCATGTTAGAGTAAATGAACAAATGAGTTAATCTTTAATAGAATAAAAAATGTGACAGTTGGTCTGAAGTTTGTGAGGTGCGATAGGCTGTAGTAGTTACAGTGAAGTTAAAGTATTAGTGCTAATGTGTCATCTTTCTTCATACTGATGCTTTCTGTTGTACTAATTTCCAGATGTTTAACTTTTTTTCTTTATTGAATATATTTTATTTGTTTTTATTTTCTTCATTGTGTTGGAAGTTCAAATGCTACCTCTATAAGAACTACATTACTCTTCCCATTATAAAAATCTGAAACAGACATCCACCTACTCAAAATGAAATAATATTAGATAAACACTCCTGTAGTCATCACCTAAATGATGAATCAGAATTTTGCTAGCCATCACAGATGTCCCCTTCTGTGTCCTTTGGCAGTCCTAATCCCTTGTTCCAC
Organism: Tonatia bakeri; assembly: GCA_004024845.1. Classification (NCBI taxonomy): domain Eukaryota; kingdom Metazoa; phylum Chordata; class Mammalia; order Chiroptera; family Phyllostomidae; genus Tonatia; species Tonatia bakeri. Next base: position 80,512 of record PVIA01006968.1, read on the forward strand.
CTAAAAATAGCTATTATTCTGACCCTTATAGTAGTCACTTCCTTTCATTGTTGTATAATTCTGTCATTCAAGCATGCATCTCTACAGAGTAAAGTTTAATTTTTTCTTGCCCATCTTAAAAACCAACTATGCCTTTTAAATCCCTTTTACTCTACAGGTTCCTTTCACATTCATTTATTTCCTTTCAATGTACCTGTTGAAGATCAAAGAACATGTGATTTATTGAGATGACCAGTCTGGATTTAGTTGACTGAATACTAATGATGCAATTCAACCCATTTCTCTATGTTCTATATGTTCTGCAAAGAGATAACTGGATCCAGAGGCATTTTCCAACTCAGGTTCTACCCTTTTAGCAAAATCAGAAGTCACATTCTGTTCTTTCAACAGGAGGCACTTAATATCTGGTGGTCTCTCTGTGATGTCACAGCAGTTGCTATTAATGCCCACATTCACTAATAAACTGGGGATTGTAAATCATTATTTTCTCATTTATTCATAGGAATACTTTAATAAAGAAGTTTTATTTAATCTGTTATTTGGTTATCTACTGGTGAATTTATAAAAGGCATTAAGAAATACTTGTTTCCCTTTACTTAAATCATTCAAGATAATGGATGATTTGCCTTGGCTGGCAAAGCTCAGTGGATTGAGTGCGGGCTGCGAACCAAAGCAACACAGGTTTGATTCCCAGTTAGGGTACATGCCTGAGTTGTGAGCCAAGTTCCCAGTGGGAGCCACGTGAGAGGCAACCACGTATTGATGTTTCTCCCTCTCTCTCTCTCTCCCTCCCTTCCCCTGTCTAAAAAATAAAGAAATTTTTTTAAAAAGATAATGGATGATTTATCCTGCAAAGGTGATCAATTAGTATATAAAAATATAATTATTATTAATTAATTTAAACATTTATTACTATTTTGAAATCAAAATTTCCTATTTTCATTAATTTGGGACCCTATAAATTTTTCTCTCGAGTCTTTTTGAAATGATCTAGTAGTCTTTCAGGGTGTCCTCACCAAATGGACTGAGATGTTTTAGAGTCAACTCGTGTACCTCCTGCCTCAGTTATGTAATCTTCCACTTCTCCAGGAAGTCCTATTTCTTTTTACTTTAAACTGCTATTTCAAGAATATAATCTTGATGCTAGGAATGCCCATTGATGCTTATGATATCTAAGCCTTTTTGTTGGGTCAAGTTAGTATAAATCTATCTATATTTATCTGTATCTTTATTGTTTTTTATATCTACAACTATATGTGATATGCTTCATAAATTGATCATTATACTAAAGTTTAGGACTTTTAATATTTTTATATATTTTATATGTTTATATAAAATAAAATCTATATAAAATATATAAATTTATATATAAAATGTTTTATATATTTATATAAAATAAATATTATATTTTAAATATATTTTTATTTGAACTTTTATATTACATTTAGGTCAATTTCTCCACCCTGAGAATTGTTGTTCTCAAGGGCACAAGGGATGATTTAGAATTAGTGTTATCCCATCCCATAATTGCTCAATTCTTTATCCCACAACACAGAAAAAACAGTTTCAAACTAACAACTGAATTACAATACCACAAATATTATCACCTATATTACCACAGTAATTGCTAGGCAAATTCCATTTTCTGATACATTTTTTTCTACTATCATTTTAAACAGCTTTATTAAGATATATATATATATATTTAAAAATAATTCTGTAAGCATAGGTTCAAAATGATATGTGTAGATAAGGGATAATGAATTTCCAAGTTAATTAAAACTAGAATTTTAAGAAAATATTAAAGGGGCACTGCACAGCCAGAATTTTTATATTTTTAAATATAAAAATTAGAGTAAATCCCTGAGTAAACCCAGGGAGAGAAAACAAGGACATTTTTCATATAGAGTTGGTGTCAGGAAAGATAATAAAAAAAGTAAAAAAACATTATACCAATTGTAGGAGACCATTCTGTCACAGGTGGCGCAGGTAACCAGGTTCTTAGTGATCAGGACAAAGAATTGAGCCGAACACACAGAGTTTATAGTGTAAAGAAAGAGGGAAGGTTTATTAAGCGATAGTACACTCCACAGAACATAGGAGCGGGCCAACTCAGAGCAGAGATTGACCACGTGGGCTGGGGGGATTTTCTTCTTATAGGGTGGAAGCTTCCTGGCTAGTCTTTGGTGAGCTTCTATTGCGTATGTACAAGGAGTTACATTTCAAAGCTACTGAGCATGTGTGCTTTCCCAAGATTTTCTTGATTGGCTACTTGGAGGAGGGAGTTCCACAATGTTAATTCATTATAATGCTATTATAATGAATCAGGGGTAGTGCGCAGGCACATTCCATGATTCAAAGTTATCCCAGAAAACAGGAACAACCGGTCTTAGGGGGTCTTCGTCACGTATGGATGTTTTCTCCATCCCAGCCCTGCGGGGCTCCTGGAGTTTCCTTCCTGACTGCCTCCTGCCTCAATTCTGTGTGGCATGAGCCCAACTCCCACTTGAAGATGCACAGGACCCACACTTATGGATAGGTTTTCTCATGAGGAATCAGGCCTGCAATGTTCCTAGTCCACTTTGAGACTTGCTTTTGCTAAAACTCCCTCACCCTGATTTGAGACAGCAAGTGCTTATTGTAACTTCCTAAAATCCATGCTAAACCTTCCAAGGATAAATGTAACCGGTTCAACCACTTTCCCTTGTCATTTGCAAATATCCTTCTGCGATGTGACTAGCTCCTTTGTTTTTTGTAAAAGGTAACCACCTAAAGCTAACCTGTGCATAGTAAATAAGGACCATCATGTAATGTGCCTGAGAAACCCAATAAAGACCAGTCATGGCAAGGTCCGAAGCTTTTTGCTCCTCTTGAGAGAGAAGCCACCCGCCCTTTTCCTCCACAGGACTCAGTAGTCCGTGTGAATGTCTTTCCCCCATCCACAATGTGGTGGACCCCATGAGCTGGGGTCCGCATCACCAATGGTATATAACTAATGAAGAAATGGTGCAGGCAACCTGGGAGACAAGCTGAGTGGAAGGCATGAATTCTGAAGGAAGGCCCTTTCCTGAGAAAAGAAACCTCAATCCATTCACCAGAGTTAGAGGGAGCAACAAATGGTCCAGGGGCTTAGGGACTGAGGGAGAGGCCACCACCTCTTTATCATCAACCAGATCACTTAAGAACAATTTACGCCAATAATCATTACCCATGTACTTAGGGAACATGCAGTAAATATGAGGATCACTGGAATCACTACCAATTCACATAAAAAATATCAGAAATATATTCTTAAGGAAAGGTAGCCAAAAAACTCAAGAAATAGAGTTTAAGAGACCATTTCTCCCTTATATTACTTGACATTTTGACCACTTTAAGCTTTGATGCCTAGTTGTTAATGTTCTGTATTCTTTTTTCTAAAAATGTGATTCACATGGTTATTGTGCGGAACATTTGTAAGATACAGAAAAAACACACTCCCTGAGAAACCTCTGATCCCAGCACCTTGATATAAATATCAATACTTTTGGCTTATATATTTACATTTTTTCATATGAAGTTTGCATAAATGTGCTACCTTAAATTTAGTTGTGCAAATGTGGAAGGCAAGACTTTGGCCCTCATGATCTGCATGCCCTGGTATTATGCCTGTGACTGTGTTACTTGACCCAGCAAAAAAGGAATTAAGGTTGCAGATAGAATTTGCTTGCTAGTCAATTAACAAAATAGGGAAATTATCATGGATTATTTGGGTGGAAATGGAAGTAGAAAAGGAAGTCAGAGATATGTGACTGTGGGAAAGAGACAGGAGACATTCAGATCATGAGAGGGACTCAACCTGCCATTACCAGCTTTGAAGATGTAGTATGGGGACCATGCGCCAGAAGTTCAGACTATGTCCTCCCAAATATATGCTGCTCTGACATATTGACTATTTTGTGTTAAAGGCTCTTGAAAAATAGCAAATACAAGAAAAACACTTTAACCTTCCTTATGTATCTTAAAAGCAGGAGATGAAATACCTATATAAAAGATGTCCTTCCTATACCATAAGGAAAAAAAGCCCCTTCTAATTATTAAGGCCAGGAAGATGAGATCAAGAGAATTCGATACAAACAGACCTTGTTAAAATAATTCTTATCTTCTCTTAGCCTGCCCACATAGTTGATTCATTTTTACACAATTGCCTCTTTGTTCTACCTGACATAAAAGCAAATTGGTTTCATAACTTCTTTGGGTCTTCATGCCTTATGAAGGCTCCCATGTCATGAAAAGCTTGTTAAATAAATGGGTATGCTTTTCTTATGTTGATTTGTATTATGGCAATTTAGTTTTCAGGCCCAGCCTAAAGGAACCCTAAGAGGTTTAATAAAGATAATTGTTTGCCTTCCTTGAAAGTCAAGGAACACAGGTGCCCTCTAGAAGCTTGGAACAACTCTCTGCTGATAGCCGCAAGTAAATAACAAGGTGTAATTTTCCCTCCTTCTTTTCCTTTCTTCCTTTCTTCTTTCCTTCCTTTTCTCCTTCTCTTCTTCCTTCCTTCCTTTCTTCCTTTCTTCATTCATCCCTCCCTCCATTCCTCACAAAAAGACATTTTTTTCATTGCTTTTAGAGAGAGAGGAATGGAGACAGAGAGAAACATTGATGTGAGAGAGAGACATCAATTGGTTGTTTCCCATATGCCCACCCAGACCAGGTATTGTATGTGCCTAGACCAGGGATCGAAACCGCAACCTAGGTATGTGTTCTGACCGGTAATCAAACCCACAAACTTTTGGTTATGGGACGACACTCTAACCAAGTGAGCTACACTGACCAGAGCTAAAGGTCTTTAATTTTCAGTCCTGCAGTCATAATGTCTGCGCTCTTGTTATCTTTACAGATAGTTATTTGGGATACAGTGGTAGTTTAGGACTACTCCAGGGGTTATTTGGCTCAGTTTTTTTTTTTTTATCAGTGGAAGTGGGGCTTTTGCAGTGGGGCTCTTTCCTTCTAAAGGAAAAGAATTTCCTGAGACCAACATAGGAGAATGTGGCTCTGTGGTATGTTTTATTGATTACGTACAATTAAGGGAGTTCCCCTCCCTGACTTCCCAATGTCTCTTCTCTATCTGTCTTGCCATAGAAAAAGTGCTATTTTGTATTTAGTAGGGGCAGAGTGAAACCACTGCCCAGAGTTCATGCTTGGTATTAAAGGATAGTACAGTTCACAGCCAGCTCATTTAGTATGTGTTTCCAGCACTAGTCCATTGCTGTGTTGGAGACGATGGAGGGAACAGGTGCATACACTGTGTGTGGACCAAAAGCAAGAGAGAGAGAGAGCTTATTTGTTCCCATGGAATTATAACCAGGAGCTTGGGTTTGGGATGAACCAGGTGCTTTCTCAAAATGACCAATCAACTTCCCAAGTTGGGCTTTGGATAGGTCCACCCCCTAGTTAGACTGACAGGCCTCTTTGGTCCAGTGCCTCCACCCACACCTTCCAATGATCCAGTACTAAAGGGGTGGAGGGAGGAGTATTAATCCCATTAGCAGAGCAATGCTGTAATCCCCTGGAGTAAGAAGCTGTAGCTTCTTGGCTAGTGAACAAACAGGCTTATGCTTCCGAATTATTAAACTCAATGTCTAATTGCCTTTGCTCCCCTTTTCTAGCTAAATACCAGCAGTAGCAGTTTTAACATTCCAAAAGTTTGAGGAGTTAGGTGTGCAAGGTAGTTCCTCTGGGATGGCAGCTCCAACTCCACTCAAAAGTGATGCTGTTGTCTCTGCCATCCTGGTTCCATGTATTCCATGGTAGCAGCAGTGTCTTCACAATGCTGGGAAACCTGGAGTTTAGGGCACCATAGGAGTGGGGTTTTAGTTTTCCTTTGTCTTTTTCCCATTTAGGAGAAAACTTCCCCGTAGCAATTTTTGCATTTACCCCAATGTCACTTACCCATCTTCTCCCCTAACCCCCGCCCCCCAAGATACACATGGGCTTAATATTTTAATCAGTTTATACCACTCAAACTCTCATGAGGCAAAGAATCATAATGATTTGGCTACCTACTGGGAGTTGGGAGATAAAACATAGATCAACATCTCAATAGATTGTTTTGCAACATTTCTGCACTGATAAGTTGGTTGTACCCTTTCAAGGATCTTTTGGCCCTCTTCTTGGTCATCTTGGTATTTCCCAGAGGTTAGGTCATCGATGGTCTTTACTCATATCACAGTTTGTGTCAGGCTGGTAACCTCACATAAAGTGGCAGCTGAATGGGTGGGGAATACATTTCCTCAGATTTTCAATGTCAGGGTTCATAAACCTACATATTGAGTGAATTTCTTGCTTTCCACAAGAAAAAATCTTCTTTTTTCCCCCTCTCAACCTTACCTGCATCCCTTCCGCATGGTTTTCTTTGCTTCTGGTCAACCTTGGGGAAAATGGGTTATACAAAAACAAGGATGGAACGGGGACCACTTATATGCCTACGTAAAATCCTAGGGAAGAGGTTGATCGGACTTGAACTGGGGCAGAAGCAGTAGAAGTAATAAATGGTTGGATTTTGAATGCTTTCAAGGGTAGAGCCAGTGATCTAACATGGAGTGTTAAAGTCAAATATAAGAGGCCTTAGTTGGGAGTCCAGGGGGATCATAAATGACTTGAGAACATTTTACATTTTGAAAGTAGAAACGAGTTTAAAAGTTGTCACATGAGAAATAAATTCTGGTAGTTAAAGAGTTGGTTCTTTAACCTAAATCTGCAGTCAGTATTTCTCATGATTCATCTCCCTTTCTATAATCTCTAGGTTTTGATTCTCTCTCAATTCCAGCTGTCATAGTGCCTGTTCTTTCTCCCATCCTACATCCATTACCTGTGGATGTTTCAGCCTTTTCTTATCCTTCCCTTATAGTAGTCCAAAAGAAATGATGAGTGTTGTTTGCAGGGGAAAAGAATGCAAGATAGTTGAAAACAGTAGTCTTGTCTTCTATTCACAAGCCTGATTTTAAGATAACTGAGAACCTAATAGTGAAAAGAAACTTTTTTAGAAATACAAAACTGCTTTCTTACTGTTAATGGTAAATCTACTTTATTGGTATCAGTAACATAAATATTAATAAATGAATTGAAGCAATTTTGAGAAAGTAGAATTTCTGCTTTCATTCTAAAGTGAACTTCATTTTGGCTTTCAAAACAAAAACAAACTGTGGGCTATATTGCTATTATTCAGGAGCTCTAAAAACCTCAGCAAGATAGTTCTCTTTCTATGGCTTTTTTTTTTTTCTCATCCATAACATTTCAGCCCTCCTATTGCCTCCTGTTCTTAGGGGCCTCGGAAAATTTAAAATCTCATTTAACAATATTAATCTGATTTGGTGTCTACTGTATAACAATATCCTTGATGCTGGGAGAAATACCAAGAAGTACAAGATAGGGACACAGGTCTCTGTTCTTTAGAGCAAAAAATCCGCATTTAATAGGCAAGCGTGAATCAAATTTTCAAACGGTACAAATTCTCCCGCGTTGGCCCTTAGCTATCACCTATGGTACGTCAGTTGCTGCAACTGCTGTGTCCACTCACCGAGTTAATTCTTAAAGTGCCATGCTAAGGCGAGAAGTAACATTCCATTTTACTTTCACTTTTAAAGACAGTAAGGAAGGTTCATTATTACCTGCGTGGTTTTCAAAGAGTAACCCTTTACGTGACCCACCTACGCGAACGAAATTTCACGGGTTTCCCAGGCCAACCCTCATGTCCCAATCTGGTTCTGGGTAAAAACTCTCACGGCTATTGACCAATGGGGTAGCTTCTTCTTCACTGTGGGGCGGGACCTAGAGCTAAAGCTTCGGAGACCCGCCCCTGTACGTGGCGTGCGTGCGTGCGTGCGCGCGTGCGTGCGTGGCACCAGGCGGTGCGGAACTATTTCTTCAGCGTCCGGCGCCCTCCGGTGGCAGCGGGGCGTCAGTGTGACAGCCGGTTCTGAGCGCCTGCCATGGAGCCGAAGAAAGAGACGCGAAAATGCGGGGTCCCGGGCAAGCGGCCGCCAGCCTCCAGATCTCAGACGCCTAAAGAGGAGGGGCGGCAGGAGAGCGGCGCAGCTCCAGCGGTGGCTGCTCTAGGCGAGGAGGCGGGGAGCACCAGTGTGGACGCGCTATGGGAGCTGCCAGTGGAGCCGTCTGATCGGAGGCCCGAGTGCAGTCGCTGCAGGTGACCGACGGGCGGGGCCTCAGGCCGGGGGGACGGCGAAGCTGCAGTGCCCCCTTTTGGGAAGGCAGCTGCTGTGGTTCCGGTCCAGAGGAGCTCTGGCTCTGGCATTTTACCGGGGAGGGTGGCGGTTTCACTGGTTGACCTTGCAATGACTGTGAAGTACTTGTCATAGTGCTTCAGTAAAAAGCCATTTATCTACGTTCATTGTTATTTAGCGTTACTTCCCGTTAAGACTCAAAGAGTGTGCTTAAGTGACAGTCGTTTACAAATAAAAAAAAAAGCAGTGAATTATAGGCTACAAAGTGGTTATTACAGTTGTTAAGATTGTATTCAGAATTCTGAATTCACTCAGAAATATTTATTGAGCACCTACTGTGTGCCAGGCACTGTGCTAGGTCCTGGCAATGCAAACATGAATAAAACAGACATGGTCTCTATCCTTCTTGGGGCACTTACAGTCTACTGAAGAGACAATTTATTAAACCAGCAACTAACATGATTGAATGCTCACAGTGTGCCCGATTGTATAAGTACTCTTCAGGATTACCCCATTGTGCTGGTGCACTAAAGGATTGTGAGGATTGTTTTCCTTGCTTGTTTGAGTTTTTGCTATTCACATGTACTATTCTCTTTACTTCCTGGGTGTTCAGGGTCATTTTCCTTGGTTGCTGAAGGTCTCCATCTCTCACCAGTCTCACTGCTGCCCTTCAATATTTTAGCTATTAGATGGTGGCTGTATTTCCTCACCTCGGAATCACTCTGTGATTTGTCATCAGATCCTGCACTCGCCTGAAATGGCTTTCACTTGAATCACCAGTAATCTCCATGAGATGAAATCCAGTGGATTCTTTTCTGTTCACTTTTTGCTAGAACTCTTGGCAGCATTCTGCAGTTGAATACTCCGTTCTTGGAACAGTCTTTCTTTGGCTTCCCCTTGGTTTATCTGACTTCTCTGCCCTACTCATCTTTGCTTGTTCTACTCAAACTCTAAATGTTGAGGGGCTTCAGGTCTTGAATCTAGGTTGTCTTTTCTTCTAATCCCACACACTTCCCACAGGTGATCTTATCAGTTTTCATGGGTAAGTTATTACCTCTACCCCAATATCTCTAGCCCAATGATATTCAACTTTTTAAAAAAATCTTACAACACACATAAACTACTTACTGAAATCCTGCCCCACTCCAAAAAAAAAAATGTTTTTTGCCAATCCTGACAAAAAAATAGATATAATTTTGATCTGTTCACACAGGATGGCTATTGTTGTGCTAGCTGCTGTCATTTTTTTTTTGTTAGCTTGTGAAAGAAACCTTAATTTTACTTAAGTCACTATTGTTTAAAGATTCTGTACAAGTCAAAGCAAAATCAAATTTACACTGATACAATAAAATTAAGAGTAATAACTGAAGTTGGGCACAGTCCTTACTCTCATAGAATGGTTCTCATTTATAACATACACTAAATAGTAATATTTTTTAACCCTAAAGAACATTTTTGTTGATTATTTGATGCTGATAATTATTTAAAGATAAGTTTATGTTCATATCAAAGACATCCAAAATAATACTGAATGCTTCCCAAGAGAGTTTATTAGAATGTAGTATGACTTACTGGAAAATATGCTATGAAATATTTTATGATTATATAGTTAAAGTATAGACATGTCCTACAAACTAATCAAACATACATGCCGATTTTTAAAGCTGTTGAATATATAAATATGTCCCTGTAGATTGTATCTATAAACTAAGCATAAAATTAGTTGTATGCAACTTCCGGCCAAGATGGAGGCATAGGTGGATGCAACGTACCTCCAGGCACAACCAAGATAGGAACAACAACAATTTAGAAACAGAATAACATCCAGAACTGACAGAAAATTGATTTAAATGGAAGTCGGACAACCAAGAAGTTGAAATAGACCTGTTCATCCAGACCGGTAGGAGGGGTGGAGTCGGGCAGCTGGGCGCAGGTCCCAGTGCGGACAGCAGAGTAGGGACCGGGCCCATAAGGCATCCCAGGGTGCGTAAGGCATCTGGGGAGTGCAAGACCGCAGCAGGTGGACCCTGAGTGTGCTTGCGGCAGCTGGAAGGCCCCGGCAGAGGGGTGGCATCCAGCAGACCCAGTGAGGTGGCAATTGTAAAGCAAGGCAGTGCTCACAACTCAGGATCTCAGTGCTAGGAAATATAGCCTTGGGACACTGATTGAGGAGGTCTGTGGAAGCTGAGGCGCAGGGAGAGACACCCAGCCTCACAGAAGAGGTCCTTGGAGGGTCCCACAGCGTGCACAAGCCCACCCACACAGGAACTGGCACTAGAGGGGCCCAGTTTGCTTGGGGGAAGCATCAGAAGGGACTGAGGTCCCACTGAGAACAGAGCAACCGCCATTGTTCCCTCTCGACCCCACCCCCACATACAATGTCACAACCCAGCCACTGGGGTGCCCCACCCTGGTGAACACCTAAGGCTCCGCCCCTACTGTAACAGGCGCAACTAGACCAAAAGAGACAGAGAGAGAGAGAGAGAGATGGCTCAAACAGCAGAACAGATCAAAGCCCCAGAACCCATCCTTTTAAGCGACCGAGAAATAGCCAACCTATCAGTTGTACAGTTCTAAACACTGGTGATCAGGAAGCTCACAGAATTGGTTGATTTTGGTCACAAATTAGATGAACAAATGCAGGCTACGATAAGAGAAATGAAGGAAAATGCACAGGGAATCAATAGTGATGGGAAGGAAACTGGGACTCAAAACAATAGAGTGGACCAGAAGGAAGAAAGAAACAACCAAACAGGAAAGAATGGAGAAATAAG